>JAFMOD010000907.1:322024-335255 GCA_019802435.1 Corydoras maculifer
ACCCCTACTGACCGCTCTGTTTACCCCTACACCCCTGACTGACCCCTCTGTTTACCCTTACACCAGTACTGACCACTCTGTTTACCCTATAGACCTTAACTGACCGCTCTGTTTACCCCTACACCCTAACTGACCCCTCTGTTTATCCCATACACCCCTACTAACTGCTTTGTTTACCCCTACACCCTAACTGACCCCTCTGTTTATCCCATACACCCCTACTAACTGCTTTGTTTACCCCTAAACCCTTACTTACCCTTCTGTTTACTCCTACACCTGTACTGACTGCTCTGTTTACCCCATACACCCGTACTGACCGCTCTGTTTACCCCTATATCCATACTGACCTCTGTGTTTACCCCTACACCTGTATTGACTGTTCTATTTACCCCTACACCCGTACTGACCGTTCTGTTTACCCCTACACCCGTACTGACCGTTCTGTTTACCCCTACACCCGTACTGACCGTTCTGTTTACCCCTACACCTGTACTGACCCCTCTGTTTACCCCTACACCCATCTTGACCACTCTGTCCCCCCCTTTATTCATACTGACCCCTTTGTTTACCCCTACATCCATACTGACCACTTTGTTTCCCCTATACACCTTAACTGACCGCTCTGTTAACCCCTACACCCTAATTGACCCCTCTGTTTACCCCTGCACCCATACTGACTGCTCTGTTTACCCCTAAGCATTGTCCCTTTATCCATACTGACCCCTTTGTTTACCCCTACATCTGTACTGACCCCTCTGTTTACTCCAAAACCCTTACTTGTCCCTTTGTTTACCCTTACACCCTAATTAACCTTTCTGTTTACCCCCACACCATCTCTGACCCCAATTTTTTTACACTTACACTCTAACTGACCCCTTTGTTTAAACCCCTACACTCGTACTGACCCCTCTGTTTACCCCCTACACCGTCATTGACCCCTATGTTTAATCGTACACCTGAACTGACCCTCTGTTTACCCCTACACCTTTACTCACCCGTTTACCCCATACACCCTGATTGACCTTTTGTGTTTACACTCTACACCATCACTGACCCCTCTGTTTACCCCCTGCTCTCTAACTGACCCCCACACTCTCAGTGGTGCCCCTATTGCCCCTCTCACATTGTTCATGTTCTTCTGTCTTTCGGTCTGATTGCTGTAATATCGGTCTCTGTCTCGCGTCAGACGGACGGACGGACCCTGGGCTCAGCGACGTGGAGCAGGCCTTTGGTCTGATGGGGGTGAGCGTGGCGGAGCTGGACGACTACATCAACAACCTGGAGCCGGTCAGCTTCTTCCACTCCATCCCCCAGTTTCCCGTCAGCAAGAGCAGCCTGCTGCAGTTTCCCACCTCCAGCTTCGACGCCGACGCTCGGAACGCTCTGCTCGGAGACAAGAGGGACTACATCCCCGATTATCTGCCCCCCCTCGCCCCGCTTCACCAAGGTACCCACTGCAGAGGGCCACATGTACACGAAGCACCGATCCAAACCTGTGACCCGGCAAGGTGTCGGGCTTTAAATTACAATAAAACTCCATAAATTTAATACAACTCAAAGAAGCACAAAGAAGCACGTGGTTTAGAACAACAATATTAATATAACAGAAGAGCCGGAATGCCCTTAAACCCGACAGACGCGTCATAAACATCCAAAAATCGAACTGAAATACACATTGTGCAGTTTAACGTGAACGTTTGGATAGTGCACTAACGGATTACAAACTCTTTTTATGACGTTCAGACGTGGTGAACTTTAGAATCACAGAAATAAACATTCATTCATTCATTATCTTCTGCTTTATCCTCTATTAGGGTCGCGGTGGGGGAGGGGGTGTTCCCCCATGCCAATCCAGGGGAGAGTGTTTCGGGCACTGGGTAGATAGACCCAGGACAGGACGCCAATCCATCACTGGGCGCACACTCACTCACACAGACACACTCTAAATGGGGCAATTTGGAAGAGTCAATTGACTTGATCCATGTTTTTGGACTGGGAGGAACCCAGAGAACCCAGAGGAAATCCACGCAGACACGGGGAGAACTTGGAAACTCCACCCAGATTGGGATTCGAACCGGGAATCCCTAGAGCTGAGAGGCGAACGTGCCAAACCACTAAGCCACCGTGCCTCCAGAGGCATCATAAACATCTGAAAATCAACCTAAAATACACATTGTGCAGTTTAACGTGACCGTTTGGATAGTGCACTAACGGATTACAAACTCTTTTATGACGTTCAGACGTGGTGAACTTTAGAATCACAGAAATAAACAGAGGAATAATAAAGAAATGTGATGTTCATACGTGCATTAGTGTTGCTTCCTTATTGACATTCAGCGTCACTAAGAAAACGGTACGTTTCATGACAATACAACCTGTAGTGTCTCCCTCTAGTGGACGCCTAGGTAATTTCACTTGACGCCTTTAAATAGAAAGACGAATATAATGTCATATAAACGTCATGTTTTGCAGGTTTTCTTTAGGATATAGGTTTTAAAGCGGGATCAGTAACAATCTAAATATGTTATATGTGTGTGATATATATATATATATATATATATATATATATATATATATATATATTTATGTGGGCGGCACAGTGGCTTAGTGGTTTAGCATGTTCTCCTCTCAGCACTAGGGATTCCCGGTTCGAATCCCCATCTGGTTGGAGTTTCCATGTTCTCCCCGTGTCTGCATGGGTTTCCTCCGGGTTCTCCGGTTTCCTCCCACAGTCCAAAAACATGGAACAAGTCAATTGAGTTCTCCAAATTGCCCCATATAGAGTGTGTCCGTGTGAGTGAGTGTGTGCCCAGCGATGGATTGCCCCCCTGTCCTGGGTGTATCTGCCAAGCGCCCGAGACGTTCTCCCCAGGATGGGCATGGGGAACCTCCCCCCGACCCTAATAGAGGATAAGCGGGAGATAATAAATGAATGAATATATTTATGAGCTTTTAAGATTGTTAGAACCTGCACTTACAATTAGCAACCTGAGCGCCCAGATACAATCCCTGCAATTTGATTGGTTAAACGAATTCATAATGAAATATAAATAGGAATATAATTTAAGAGATTGAAAAGTCCCTGCGATCCCTTCAGACTTTTAGGCTTAAAATTTCCTGTGATCATATTGGCTAATCAATACCTTTAATCCAACTCAATTTGAGATGAATACCTTGAATCCAATCTGATGATCCTGAACCTTTCCTGAGATCTGATTGGTTGTAAATGGATTTTATAATATTATTAATTAGTATCACAAAATACTCCACCCCTTTCTGCCTTAAATAAAACATTAAAAACTAATAAGTCATATTACATACTGATAATAATAATAATAATAATAATAATAATAATAATATGTATGTTTTGAGAATTCTTATTATGTTTGAAGGTTACAAACTTTACGACAGTAAATAAGAAGCTGTTAAGTCACTGGCCACATGAACCGAAGTCCTCGGGTTTTAATGTCTTCCCCTGGTGGAGCCCTAGTTAATTTCACTGACATATTTTGTTAACGCGTTAAACGATGTTCTGAGGTTGTAGTGTGTTTTACACTGCAATGTTTTTTTTTTTAATGAAATTAATTTAAATATAAAATAGCATCAGTGGAATTTCTGTGTGTGTGTGTAAGTGTGTTAATACTTAAGGAAACACTATTCTTTCAGACCTTAGTCCCTGGTTCCCCTACCCTCTCTCACCTCCCACCATCCTCCTGCACTTCCTGTCTGCCTCCTGTCTGACAGTCTGGCACTGCACACACACACACACACACACACACCTCCTCATACATACAATGCTGGCAGCGGGTGGTGGGAGGCCGACATGATCGCAGGGCTTTTGGGTCAGCCAGGATGTGAATGGTGTGTGTGCTGTGGCTGCTTATGGTACAATCCGTGTGGCAGACAGCCTAGGTGGAGGTGTGTGTGTGTGTGTGTGTGTGTGTGTAAGACAGAAAGAAAGCCCAGTCCAGTCAGGAACAGGGGTCTAACTGGGCTTGGAGCCAGTGCTCAGCTGGGTGCCACTTTGCCAAAAGAAAGGCTTCCTCTTGTCATATAGAGGAACCCGTATGGCCTCCGTCACCCTCTGTCCAAATGCACTTCCAGCTCCGTCTCTGCAGTCCTGACGTTCCTCTGTACTGACCGCAGACGTTATATAAACCCGCTGAGCGAGTACACACCAGCTCACCTCACTCGGGTATCGGTCTCACCGCTGCAGTTTAGAGCACGACCACAGGTTGGTGCTGTTTAGCTACATGTAGGCTCAACACATTATTCCTGGATAATTAATCAGAATCAGGAATCGAGGAATTTTGTTCCGGCATGATGGTGTCTCTCTTGTAACTTGCAATTTACTGTATTTACAATATACAGTTATATTTACAAATAACAAATTTGCTGTACAATATGATACGTATGTTATGAAATATAAAAATCTTTATGGTAAGGTGCATCGGTGCTGTAGTGAGGGTTGTTAGCTGTTCATAAATGTGATGGCGTGAGGAAAGAAACTGTCCGAGTGTCTGGTTGTTTTGGTGTACAGTGATCTGTATCGTCTGCCGGAGGGGACGAGCTGAAATAAGTTGTGTCCAGGGTGCGAGGGGTCCATGATGACTTTCTCTGCCCGATTCCTGGTTCTGGAGGTGGAAATCAGTGGAATGCTTGGTCACACGAAAGCCACGCCTGAGTGGGGTTTGCATGTTCTCCACGGCAATACACAGACACTTTCCTTGCACATCAAAACACAATGGTGTGAATGTGAATGTTAAGTCCTGTGATGTGGGCGCCTTCATTCGTCCGTCATCTGCCGCTTGATCCTTTACTATTGGCGTGGGGGGTTTCGGGAGCTGGGCAGATATCCAGGACAGGGTGCCAATTTATCGCTTGGCACTCACACACACACACACACACACACACACACACACACTATGCAAGCCAATTTACCTTGAATCCAGTTTTTGCTGTGCTTATAAAGCCCATGTGGGGCTGCACGGTGGCTTAGTGGTCAGCACGTTCGCCTCTCAGCACTAGGGATTCCCGGTTCGAATCCCCATCTGGGTGGAGTTTCCATGTTCTCCCCGTGTCTGCGTGGGTTTCCTCCGGGTTCTCCGGTTTCCTCCCACAGTCCAAAAACATGGAACAAGTTAATTGAATTCTCAAAATTGCCCCCTATAGAGTGTGTCTGTGTGAGTGAGTGTGTGCCCAGCGATGGATTGACGCCCTGTCCTGGGTCTATCTGCTCAGCGCCCGAGACGTTCTCCCCTGGATGGGCATGGGGAACCCCACCGCGACCCTAATAGAGGATAAGCGGGAGATAATGAATAAATGAATGAATAAAGCCCATGTGTCTTTATTAAAAGTGTGTAATATTACACTTTACTTTATTCTCCCACCCCATCAACACGTGCTTGTATTTCCAGCCTTGCTCAGATCGAGACCTTCTGATCAAACGGAATACGATCGACTAATGATGTACCGTATTTTCCGGACTATGAGGCGCACCTAAAAGCCTAAGATTTTCCCAGAAATCGGACGTGCGCCTTATAATCCGGTGCCTTATACGTGTACTGAGTTCCAAAATCTATAAAAGTCTTGTTGTGCGACCGGGTGGTTTTTTTTCCACACATCGCCGGCCTGCTGATCTGTGACTCCATGCGCGCTCATCTCACAGAAAAGCCGAGTGAAGAACATTAATTCAGAGCTCGCCGTCATTCCGGGAGGATTAAATAAGGAACTCCGACCGCTGGACATCGGCGTAAACGGGGCGTTTAGAGTAAAGTTGCGGGCGGCGGGGGAGCGATGGATGATAGACGGCGAACACACGTTTACTAAAACACGGGAGGCGGCGGCGGGGCGAGTTACGCCACCGTCTGTGAATGGATTGTGGACGTCTGGGCTGAGGTTTCTGCCGTGACCGTCGTCCGAGCTTTCACCAAAGCCGGCATCGTTGCTGACGAACTCAGACATTGATGACAGGGGTTCCCGGAGTGCTCGATAGTGAAACAGCTTTTTAATTCAGACACAGAAGACGAGGACTTTGATGGATTTGTGGGAGAAAAGAGATTAAAATAATGTGTGTTTTATTAAGAAGTAGAATAAACTTTAATTATAAATCAGCGTTTTACATCCTTTACTTTTCTTGTAGATCGTATGTTTTAGCGAGTGCCTTATAATACGCTGCCGTACAGAATAAGTACCGTACAGAAATAGAGTTCGTAATTCAGACTTCACCTTATAATACGGTGCACCTTATACGTGGGTCAACTACAGAAACAGACCCCGTAATTCAGACTGCGCCTTATAATACGGTGCGCCTTATGGTCCGGAAAATACGGTACCTTAACTCGTACCCTTCTCTAGAACCCCAACCTCGCAGTGTGTCTTTATTTATCCTCAGATCTCCGATCTGTGCGGTGGGGGCCCGGGAGGATATCGGATGCTCTAATGAGTAAAGACCAGAGAGAGCGGGCGGCTGCGTCTTGGCATCCGTCAGCTGCCGATTGTTTGTCTGTTGTGCCGGAGCTTATTGTCGTTGGCTCCGGAGGGGAGCGCGGATGCAGAGCGAGGCTGCGATTGCATCTGTACACCGAAATTACCAGCGATGCCGCTGCGCGATAACGGCCTGCGCTATGCAGAGAGCCGCGGCTCGTCTGTTGTTCGGCGACGGGGGCGCATCGCTTTCGCCGGCCAATGAGTGAAACATGGAAACGGCCGTCTGCGAGCATTCCATTTACGGCAGGTGATGATCGTGTTCATCAATCAGCCGGCTGCAGTGTTTTCCGCGGATTCTGTTACGTGGGGGTGATTATGCCCTGATCAGCCAGTAGAGGGTGCATGTTCAGCAGTGATATTTCTCACAGCCACACCCTAATTAATATTTGGGTGAATGAGCTTGGTAGAGCATCTGAGGTTGCCTTGCTATCTTATTGTTTGAACTGTATTTAATTGGGTAAAATTGGTACCTGCTATTTAGAACGCAGTTGCGCGCTGAACAGAAGCTGCAGAGTAAACATGAGATACAAACCCGAAAATGAGGTTGAACCTCAATTAACGTTCTGATCTTGAGTAGTGGAACCTCTACAGTGGGGCTGTAACATGATTCATTTTGGGCTGTGTGGGTACTACATACTTGCATACTCAAGAACCCCTAATTAAACATCCATCCATATTAGGGTCGCGGGGGGTTCCCCATGCCCATCCAGGGGAGAACGTTTCGGGCGCTGGGCAGATACACCCAGAACAGGGTGCCAATCTTTCGCTGAGCACACACTCACTCACACAGACGCACTCTATATGGGGCAATTTGGAGAACGTAGTCAACCTTGATCCATGTTTTTGGACTGGAAGGAAACCGGAGAACCCGGGGGAAACCCACCCGGACACGGGGAGGACATGGAGACTCCACCCAGATTGGGATTCGAACCAGGAATCCCTAGCGCTGAGAGGAGAACATGCTAAATCACTAAGCCACCGTACCGCCCACCTGTCAAACAGTACGTACTAAATCAAAACTAGTACCTACTGTGTAGGTACCTCATGCCCATCCCGGGGTAGAACGTTTCGGGCACTGGGAATATACACCCAGGACAGGACGTCAATCTATCGCTGGACACTCACTCACACACACACTCTATATGGGGCAATTTGGAGAACTCAATCGACCTTGATCCATGTTTTTGGACTGTGGGAGGAAACCGGAGAACCCAGAGAAAACCCACGCGGACACGGGGAGGACATGGAAACTTCACCCAGATGGGGATTTGAACCGGGAATCCCTAGCGCTGAGAGGAGAACATGCCAACCTCTAAGCCACCGTGCCACCCACCCGTCAAACAGTCCGTACTAAATTGAACCTAGTACCTACTGTGTTCTTAGGCGATTGGGGACAGTCGTCTAAATCACAGCGTAAGCACTCGTACCTTTAATAGAGCAGTGAATGGATTAATGGTGAACGGTCCGCGCGGCTCACCGTCGCCCCCTGTCTGCTGCGGAGAACCGATTCCTGACCCGCTCTTTGTTGTGAAACCGTGAGAACCTCATTAACACGAGTGCTGCATGCTGACGCGCCGATGTCTTCCTCACCCTCGTGTGCTGGTCCGAATCGAGTCGCCTTTTACCTTCTCAAAGCCTCGCAACGCACGCAGAACGATCAGAGGGCCTGACGACAATGCGCCGAGCGATTCGCACCGTCTCCGCCGGCGTCGGGTGCGGCCGCGACACCCTGAAAAGAAAGAGGGATGAATATTAACGTCGCCCTTCTGTTCTGCCGTACCGGCGCGCCACGCCGGCGTCCTTTCCGAGTCCGTTCCGATTGACTGGCCGCGAGAATCGGGCCCGATGAAAGCGGCCACGTCTCTCAAGTGTGGTTCTCATTATACGGCCTTTTCTCGACGCGGCGGCTCGGCGTCCCGTCCGTCGGGCCGTCCTGCGAGGCGGCGGCTGATGTAGCGTCTCCTGTATTATCTCATTACTTAGTGTTATCTCAATGTATTTCCCGTCTGCTTCCTCTCACACACACAGAGAGAGAGAAGGCTATCTGCGCTTTGTGCTTTTCTGACTATTTATGTCGGACAAGGTCGGGATCGTTTAAAGCGGGCCGACCTGCAGATAAGACGCCGGCAGAAAGGATGGGGATCGATGGAGGCGTGCGCGTCGCTCTCCGCTCCATTTGTCTTCCTAAGCGCCCACTAGGCCGCGGTAAAATATGGCGCCGGCGCCGCCTAAAAGCACCACTTTCTCCACCCAGATCCGATCAAACCGCGAATTAAAACGCTATCAAATAAATCCCAGGCTCTCCCGACGGAACGGCGGCGGCGGGGGGGCGGGGGGGGATCATTTCGTTCACACCGGATTAGCTCCGGGTTCTCCGACCGGTTCGGTTCAGGATTGCGGGGAACGTCGGGTGTAACAGACATGTGAAACCGTTGCAATTAAGTTCAGCTTTGTGTGTGTGTGTGTGTGTGTGTAGGAAGACCATTCTAATGTTTCGTTGTCGTAGCTGTATGATAGATGGTTCATTTCAACCTTAATGCCCCCTGTCATAACCATTTACCTTCCTCTGTTCTCGTTTAGTGTGTGTAAGTGTGTGTGTGTGTGTGTAAGTGTGTGTGTAACAGAGATGCAGAATAGTGTCAGATCTTTGGCACATTCTGGCAGACAGAACTGTGATGACTCTGCTGTGTAGACTCAGGGTGTGTGTGTGTGTGTTTAGAGAGGGAGAAAACCCCACTGTGCAGCTCAGCAGAGGGGTCAGCTGACCCGGGATCAGTCCTGTAGAGAGGGTTGCCATGCTTGCACCAACCACACTTAACTCAAAACGTGTGTGTGTGTGTGTGTCTTTTTGTTTTGTGTGTGTGTGTGTGGATAAAAAGTGATTTTTATCCACTACAGTATTTTATTTTATTTTTTCCTTGGTTCGTGCACATTTCATTACATCACACAGGTTGTGACGTCAAATCTACGTGAACAACGTTCCCTAAAACAAAACGGGTGGCATCCTAAAAAGAAACCCTCTTTTTTTGTCGAGGCTACTGATCAACAGTTTAATTCAGCAGTGGATTCAAACCCGAGGCCAAAACACACAACGCAACCTCAGAGCCGACACGCAAAGCAACGTGGGGTCCTTTTTTTTTTTTTTTTTTTTTTTTTTTACCTGCTCCAATCGATTCGGCCCCGGTTGCAATATTTATTCGGCCGCTAGATGGCACTGTTGCATTGATTAATCTGAACGTTTTTGATAACGCCTGCACCGGTGTCAGAATGCAGACTCCCGTCACTGTCACACGTGCAGGTGGATTGTCGGATTAATTATTGTGTAATAATTATAATAATAATGATGGCACGGGTCTGATTTTCTTAGTCCCGTTCCGATACGTGGGTTGGGCCGATTATTAATAAGCATATTGTAACCGATATGACATGGCAGGATGCTGATGGAGTGTGTGGTGCCGTCACCTCACTGTATTTTGCACGTTCTCCCTCGTCTACGTACAAAGACATTAAAGTAAAATGAGTAAATGATTGTAATTAAAGCATTAAAGTGGGTTTTTACCGCCGTTCATCCGTAGAGTGCTGGTGCCAACAACCATGAAACAGTCAAAACGACCTTATATTTGCCGATGCATTTATCCAAAGTGTTGCAACTATCCAAATTGAGCTCAGCGCACAGGACCGGACATGATGCAGCACCTCTGGGGCAATAAGGGTTAAGGCCCCCCACCTCCAGACTGTCAGCCCAACACCGTACCCCTGAGAGCCTTACCTGTATGATTTTCTATGTCGTGTTTCTGGCAGATTGGATATCTACGGTGGATTATTGGTGGCTGCTCGTTAAGGCGGTCGATTCTCAAAGCCACACAAAGGCGACGCGCTCGCCCCGCTTTAAGGAATCGTGTTTCTGAAGCTCAGAGCTCATATCGGGCTTAAACTCCGACGTGTTAAGGCGTGAATAAGTTCACAGAGTCGCGATGATTGGGAGCGGTTTTGCGAAATGGAGCCGGGTCTCTGTGTTTCTGCTAATTTGCTTTGGGTTTCTCTTAAAAGTGGTCGCTTTTCTGTCAGCGGCGTGTTTAAGCACTTAATAAGAAACGCTCCAGCGTGCGAACAAGGGCTCTCGAAGCCGTCAGCGCGGCACGGTGCATTAAGAGCCACCTCGAAACATGGAGGTGAAAAGAACAGGCTGGAGTAATTGGGCCCCCTCGCAACACACACACACACACTGAACCTCTGCGAAGCATTAAGCGGTGCCAGGGAATTAGTCTGTGTTTATTGTGCTAGTAGAGAGGCCGACTGGGTAAGCACTTAATACCAGTAGAGGACACAAGAGGCGAGAGAAAACAGAAGAGAGAGGACGAGAGAGAGAGGACGAGAGAGAGAGGACGAGAGAGTGAGGGGACTTCATGATTCAGCGCATTGACTTTTGATAGACACCGAAAACAAATCAGAACCTGTTAGATATTTATTTTTAAAGCAGCAATGATATTCATTCATCCATTCATTATCTTCCACTTTATCCTTTATTAGGGTTGCGGGGGAGGGGGGGGAGAACGTTTCGGGCGCTGGGCAGATACACCCAGGACAGAGGGGAAATCCATCGCTGGGCACACCGACAAGCACACACACACTCTATATGGGGCAATTTGGAGAACTCCATTGACTTGATCCATGTTTTTTGGACTGTGGGAGGAAACCGGAGAACCCGGAGGAAACCCACGCGGACACGGGGAGGACATGGAAACTCCACCCAGATGGGGATTCGAACCGGGAATCCCTAGTGCTGAGAACGTGCTAAACCACTAAGCCACCGTGCCGCCGCAGCGATGATCAATAATCCTAAAACAATGTACACACCCCACATCTGTAACTGAACCGATGATGCTGTGGGATCAAAAAAAAAACATTTTTTATAATGATTAAAACACACGTTATGTTGATTTCTGTGGAACAATAAGCCAGCAGGTCGTTAAATTAAATTCATTCAAATGTGACATCATCTTCAAAGGTATTTTCATTTTTCTATTTATTTTTAGGGCGGCACGGTGGCTTAGTGGTTTAGCACGTTCGCCTCTCAGCGCTAGGGATTCCCGGTTCGAATCCCCATCTGGGTGGAGTTTCCATGTTCTCCCCGTGTCTGCATGGGTTTCCTCCGGGTTCTCCGGTTTCCTCCCACAGTCCAAAAACATGAATCAAGTTAATTGAATTCTCAAAATTGCCCCATATAGAGTGTGTCTGTGTGAATAAGTGTGTGCCCAGCGATGAATTGGCACCCTGTCCTCGGTCTATCTGCCCAGCGCCCGAGACGTTCTCCCCTGGATGGGCATGGGGAACCCCCCCTCGCGACCCTAATATAGGATAAGCGGGAGATAATGAATGAATGAATATTTATTTTTAATGTAAAATTTATTAAACCTAAATTATAAGTTGTTTTTTTTTTTGGATAATGTTATGAATTTAATGTTTAAATGATGTTTGCTTTTAAATGTAATTAAAGTTTCGCACCTGTAGAACCGATCTCTTCGGCGTTCACAGTGGCCCCCTGGTGGACGGTAAAGGTATCGCTGGTTGGTGCAGCGAGGTTCTTCGTGTCTTTGCGTGGAATTCAGATAGGAAACCCACGTAGGCATGAGAAGGACATGTAGACCCCTCGCACACACACACAGAGGTGGCCCCGGACCCCATCACATGGGAATGGGGCCCACAGTTCACATGTATTAGAGAATAATAAGGATTCTGAGTGATTTATTATTAGAACGGAGTTTATTTACGTTCTGCTCTCGTTCCGTTTGTTCTCTTTATGAGATTCGGCTCCGTATGAAACGGAACGTGGACTTTCCGAATGGAGAGCCCCTTTCATACGCAGCGGGTGGAAAATATAAACAATAATAAACCCAACACTTTAATTGAATCCACCACGACTCCGTCACCTGTTCACCTGGTGGACGTCGAGTCCGGGCTGAGCCGTGGAGGTGTGTACGGTGTAGCGAGACCAGACGGGACACGGGGGCAGGGGATGAGCCTTGGCGTGGTCTGCGCCGGGACGCCACATAGAGGACAGCGATCAGCATTACGCTTTAAATACGCACACATCTTAGACGTGTCTTATCTACATGAGGACTTAAATGGTGCATGTAGCCAGTTGAGGACTTTTATTGACCGTCACGCTGTTATTTGTTCTCGCTCACACACTTTCTTACACACACACACACACACACACACACACACACACACACACACACACACACGTGTGAGAGACTAATTCGTTTAGACTTCAATAAATCTCCTGCTTATTGTTGAAGATGAAGGTGGTGGAGCAGATGAGGGTGACTCAGTAATTGGACTGGCGGTCCTGCAGGACGCCCCCTAATGGACTCACATATAGTTTTCCAGTTGTTTCATGTCTCTACATGACTGTCCTACACTGTTGTTGCTGCCCAGCCGATCAAGGAGGACGAGTCCCCCACTAAGTCTTGGTCCTCCCAAGGTTTCTTCCTTAAATAACAACATTCATTCATTCATTCATTATCTTCCGCTTATCCTCTATTAGGGTCGCGGTGGGGTTCCCCATGCCCATCCAGGGGAGAACGTCTCGGGCGCTGGGCAGATAGACCCAGGACAGGGCGCCAATCCATCGCTGGGCACACACTCACTCACACATACACACTCTAAATTGGGCAATTTTGAGAATTCAATTAACTTGATCCATGTTTTTGGACTGTGGGAGGAAACCGGAGAACCC
>JAFMOD010000909.1:27775-49832 GCA_019802435.1 Corydoras maculifer
AGATACTTTATTAGACTACAAGTTAATGTAGAATAAAGTTAATGTTCTCCACAATGACATCATGTTTATAAATAGATCTTTGGTTTGGTTCTGTTCTGGCTCCACCCACTTACAGTTTAGAAGAACAAAGAGAACAAACGAAAGATCAACATTAAGGTAACATTCCAAACATCTTCTGATCTGGACTGAATCAGGTTCTTTCATTTCGATCTGAAGTGTAAACACAGATCCTTCAGAACCTTTTCCACTGCGGATTTTCCCCATAAAAGGTTCCTATAACTGTTCAGTCCCGGATGTGGAACCAAATCAGAACCTTAACAGAAGAAACCCTGTCCACAGACACTCACATTCTCGTTCTGGAAGGAGTGAAGGTAGCTGCCTCCGGCGTCGTCGTCTCTCGGGGTTCCCAGGTTGTTGCTCATGTTGCTCATGTTGTTGGGAGAGTTCTGTATGAAGCAGCAGAACGTGATCAGCATGACCAATCAGTTAGCTGTAATTACGTTACTCTACGCTGCCTGATCTGAGAGCAGCTCTGCTTACCTTTGGAAGTCCATCCAGATCTCCAGAACCTGCAGAAGAAATGAACCAATCAGCTGCTTTCTTTTGGCCCTTCGTTCTTATTAAAATGAGAATAATAAAGCAACAAAGCACCGTGTTCTCATTGGAACCTCAGATCCACAGTTCTGATTTTAAACTCTGTTCATCTGATCACACACAGACAAACGGACGCTCACCTCCATTCATATGCATGGGGTCCATCCCAGCCATGGCTCCTAACGGACCCTCTGAACCCGGCCCAATGGGGAACTATGGAGATCACAGGGTATTGACATCATCATCATCATCATAAGGACTGCAGTTAAAAGTAGAACGTTGGTTGAACATGGTGGTGGGGGTGGTGGACTTACGTTGGTTCTCCCTCCTCCTCCTGAGTTCATCATAGTGTACAGGTTTTCACTCGAGTTGTTGGAGTCTAGAAGAAGCAGAAGGTGGTGTCAGCACAGCGAGAACCTCAAACCCACAGAAGAGACTGGATCAGAGCTCACATACCTGCGGGGCTCGGGACAATGCCAGGGGTCCCTGGAGGACCTCCACCCTGAGGACCCTACAGTAAATGATTCCGGGTTATCGTTCACTCACACACCGAGTTCAGGTTCTAACTGTGGATCAACATCGTTCTAGCTAGATTCATATTGACGCCAGCAGAGGGCGACAGTGTCTAACTTACCCCATATGCACCCGGAGACGGTGAGGAATAGGGCATCTGAAACACACACACACACACACACACACACACACACACAGTTACTAAATCGTCAGATTTTGTTTATGTGCATGTGTACATCACGTGTGGAGAGGTGATCATGTGATCATGTGATGTACTCACATTGTTGGCGTTGGGATTTGGCCACGGTGGTCTGCCGTTACCGGGACCCCTAAAATACACCATCACAAATCAGTCCTGAATCAAAGAACCATTAGGAACACACTGAGGAACCAGTCTGTTCTTACATGGTGACTCCAGGCATCCCAGGTCCCATGGAGTTGTGGGGGGGTCTCATCCCACCTCCGAAATTCTGAAGTCAGATTAAAGGATCAGAATTATTGATCTACAGGATTAATTCTGTTTCAGACCCATGGCACGCTCGGAGCCGTTACAACATTCAGGAGAACATATTAATCTGGGTGTAGGTTTATGCAGTACCTGGGGTCCAGGGCCCATAGGCCCCATCCCTCGGGGAACGTTCATCCTCTGCATCGGTCCTTTAAACACAAAGAGGAGATCTCAGGACAGATGGACTTTAATACACACTTTTAAAATGGTAGCAGGACTCTGTACCCTGGAGCCGAGGATCCATGTTGGGGAGCATGGGCTGGGCTGCAGGAACGCCACCTGGAGGCTGTGGGGAGAACAACAGCGTTTCAGACCATCAACTGATCGGAGTCGGGGTCAGGGTGAGGGTCTGGTGATCGGCGAATGAAGAGCTCACCTGGTTGCCCATACGGATCGGGGGTCTGGGGCCGCCACCGAAGCGAGGGGACATGAAGGGCTTCAGAAAAACAAAGAGTTAATCCCCGGAAGGTGCAGTGAGACAGGTTACCATGACAACACATAACATACATCAGAATAAGAGTGAGTGAGAGAGAGAGAGAGAGAGACTGGAGGTGAGCTACAGGAGCATCACCTCTATATGAATGAGAGGAGCAGAAACACAGCACTGTAAGCTCATGGGGGGTGGAGCTACCTGGCCATGAGGTCCCATCATGCTGTTAGGAGGCTGAGCGTGAGGAGAGGACTGAGAGCCAGGGGGACCCTGAGAGAGAGGGGGGGGGGGCATTATTAAAGAGCTGAACTGAACACAGAAGCATCCAACAACAAGAACCAGAACAACAACCAGAACCAGCAGAACAGCTCGACATGAACATAGAGCACCTTCTGACCATCCCAGAGAAAAGCTCAGGGTGGGCGGGGCTGTGGGCGGAGGAGACAACCAGGATATAGAATTGTACTGAAGCTGTTCCTCCAGTTTATTGAATGTATGATGGTGAAGTAAGAGACCCCACCCCCCCACCATATTATATAGAAATATGAGTGAACACAGATCAGCCATTCGGAAATAAACAGGGTGTTACCTGGAAGAAGCCGGGGGGCATGGGGCCGCCTGGCATACCATCACCGGGGGGCATGTTCCCCATCACAGGGCTGGGAGCTGCCGCGGCACTCTGAGAGAGAGAGAGAGACAGACAGCGAGAGAGAGAGACAGAGACAGAGAGAGACAGAGAGAGTTCAGTAAAACAAAACTTAAACCTGATTAGTTTACTCTGACTCGTTTAATCCAGACTGGTGACTTTTATTTTGACGTCTACAGATACAGCACACAGTGTTTCATTTCCTGCTGTTCTGATGACATCATCATCAGGTATGATGTCATACACAGCTCAAGATGACCTCAGATGAAATCAGCTCCTGAATCTTAGAACATGAATTCTGGGTCTGTGTGAAGCCCCTCCCCCCCTCTGCTTATCCACAGCTTCCTGACGGCCATCAATCACTTGTGGCCCCTCCCACTGCTGCCTTAGGAAAGATGAGGGGGTGTGTCCCAGGGGAAAAACCTGCAGCCAATAACAAGGCTGCAGTTTAAAAAGACAGCAGCCACCTCCCCTCCCCCACCTCCTCAGACCTCCCTCCCCCACATCTCCCCTCTCAACACACACACACACACTCACATACACACACACACACACACACACACACACACACACTCACATACACACACACAGAGCAACAAAAGCAACAGAGCTCCACATCAGACCCCCCCCCCCCAGCACGGTAACAGCAGACGGGTTGAGGGGTCAGCCACAGAACACCATCTCACACATTAACATTCAGCCACAACATCTGCACCACCTTCAAACAGGAACCACACATGTACAAACAAGAACCATCCATATACAAACAGGAACCACCCATTTACAAACAGGAACCATCCATATACAAACAAGAACCATCCATATACAAACAGGAACCATCCATATACAAACAGGAACCATCCATATACAAACAGGAACCATCCATATACAAACAGGAACCACCCATATACAAACAGGAACCACCCATATACAAACAGGAACCATCCATATACAAACAGGAACCACTCATATACAAACAGGAACCACTCATATACAAACAGGAACCACTCATATACAAACAGGAACCCCCGAATTACTGAGGAGTCTTCACTTATTTTAACCTCTGGATAAACCTTTGGGCTGTGGAACCGTGTCTGTGGTTCTAACCCGTAACCTTTGGGCTGTGGAACCGTGTCTGTGGTTCTAATCTTTGTGGGGTCCATCGGTACCGGACCAGCTGTTCGGTTTGGTTCCCAGACGCCGGTGCTGGTCGGTTGTTATGATGTTCATGAACGTTAACTCAGCTCTGCAGATACTCACGTAATCATGGAAGGCCTTGGCTTCACTCGAGTGTTCACACGAGTCCCTCCGCTCAGGTGCAGCACAGTACAGATCCCAGAATACACTGCAGGAACATCAGAGTCCCATCAACAAAACCGCCAGACTCCCCTCTGACCCCCACCCCCACCCCCACCCAACACACTCACCACCACCAGGAGTGCAGGAAGCCTGGAGGATCACCCAGCGTGATGTTCTTCTCCCATCGGATCTAACAGAACAAACATCGATACACATGAGGTTAAGCACACCACCAAACATACCCCACATCACCCAACTCCACCACCCAAACTTACCCCACATAACCCAACACCACCACCCAAACTTACCCTACATCACCCAACACCAACACCCAAACTTACCCCACATCACCCAACACCACCACCCAAACTTACCCCACATCACCCAACACCACCACCCAAACTTACCCCACATCACCCAACACCACCACCCAAACTTACCCCACATCACCCAACACCACCACCCAAACTTACCCCACATCACCCACGACCAACACCCAAACTTACCCCACATCACCCACGACCACCCAAAATGATCCCACATCACCCACGACCACCCAAAATTATCCTACATCACCCACGACCACCTAAACATACCCCACGACCACCCAAACATACCCCACATCACCCACGACCACTCAAACTTACCCCACATCACCCACGACCACCCAAACTTACCCCACATCACCCACGACCACCCCACATCACTCACGACCACCCAACACCACCACCCAGCATCACACTCACCTCTGACAGGAAGGTCTGAGCTGACTTCTGTGCACCAATGTGAAGCAAGTACTCATAAACATACAGAGCCAACCTGAAAGAGACAGAGATCATCATCATCATCTTCATCATCACCATCATCATCACAACCTTTAAACCAGGAGATCAACCTCACGTCTGGCTCAGCTCCCTCGTTTCTATGGAAATGTAAATATCCTGAGATGTGGGTTCTACATTACAAACTCTAAGGTTCCAGCACCGTGTTCATGTTAGAACCCCGGAGAACTTCCTCATCCTCACAGTTCCAGTGGGAGCTCCGTCAGTGGAGCGGGTGTAGGTTCTGTTCACCCTGAAGAAACATCGTTATTTAATCAGGAGACCAGAGGCTGGGTCTCATCATGATCCTCCACTGCTCCATCTCAGGGTTCTGCTCGTCTCTAATGTTCAGACTGAACGCTCACCTGAAGAACCCAAAGACCTGAAACACCTCTCAGACATCAACAGACCCACAGAGATCAGACCTGACTGAATCAGAGATCAGACCGAATCAGATAGAGATCAAACTGAATCAGATCAGACTGAATCAGAGATCAGACTGAATCAGATAGAGATCAGACTGAATCAGATCAGACTGAATCAGAGATAAGACCGAATCAGATAGAGATCAGACTGAATCAGACAGTAGAAGACATGTTCTGGGGCACTTTCTGAGGGCTTTTCTTTTCTTCTCGGCTGGGCTGGAGTGTGTGTGTGTGGGGGGGGGGGGTTTAGGTCAGGTTATGTGCGGTGGTCTGAGCGGGACGGTGGTGTTTTTGGAGGATGATGATGATGAAGGTGGTCAAAGAACCGCGGCCTTTAAAAGCACAAAAGATGGAGGAGACGCTGCGCGCGCCACACCGAGCACCGCGGCTACAATGTAGCAAACACACAGAGCCGCCGCCGCTCCACCAGAACAACAAAGCACCGACCGAGAACGAGACAACCGCGAGATACACGAGATAGAGAGAGAGAGAGAGAGAGAGAGGGAGAGAGAGGCGGTGAAACAGCAGGTCCGTCCGTCTGTATGTGAGCTTCTAACAATGGACTGAGAGAGAGAGAGAGAGAGAGAGAGAGAGAGAGAGAGAGAGAGGTTGTTATTGTGCTCTCTCTCTCTCGCGCGCGCGGCCTGGTTATGGGTAATAAAGCTTACTTCTCTCGCGCCTGTCCGTCGGACGGAACCACGGAACCTTTTCCTTTGGGGAACATGACTGAACCGAACCGAACCGAGCCGCTCCGCCGCTGCTGCTGCCGCCGCTGTTTTCCTCTCTTTATTTCATCTGTCACACACACACACTCTCACACACACCGCCTCACACACACTCACACAGACCCCCAACCCCGCCGCACCACACACTAACCTGCCTGCCGCCCCCGCCTGACTGACCCCCCGCTCCACCAATCAGCTGCGCGCGCGCCGACGCGTCACTCCGCCTCGTGACGTCATCCCGCGTCGCGCGGCTCTCCGGGGTGGACGCGGCGGCGGGTGTCCTCCTCCCGATCGATCCTCCAGCGGAGGGAGGCGCATCGCGATCGGTTAACCCACTCGATCCTATCCCTGCCATGGTGACGTGCACAGAGGCGGCAAGATCAGAGGATCGGCCCGTGTGACGTCGCGTTTAATCCACATCCGCGGTCGGGACGCGGTGACGGTGATGACGTGCTGATGGAGGACGCCTCTGATTTAAAGCGCCGCTCTCTCAGACCCCCCCCCCCATCAATGCCAGCGCACTGAGGGTGCCACCCGTGAGCCGCAGTCGACCTTCTAATTCATCCCGAATGAATGGAGTTCTTCGTCCATTAAAGTCACGGTTTACATTCTGTTATTAAAAAGAGCTGAACTGTTTCTTTAGAACGTGACTTCATCACTGCAGGGTTCACACAGAAGCTGAGCTCCACTGAGGAACATCAGCCGAGCTCCAGCAGAACCAGGGCAGAGATCAAACTAAGGTTCTGAAATGCTTAAGGCTGCATTTGCTCATTAAGTTAAAGAAGTTTAAGGATCAGGGGTTCTGCAGCTCCCTCACCCCTGTGGATCAGCTCAGTGTTGGGGCATCAGGAACCCCCCCCAGGTGCTGAACGGGATCTGATCTTTAAACTCCACCCTTTCCCTCCACAGATTCTGATACAGACTCTGGGATTTTAGATCTCAGACATTAAAGTGAATTTTTGTAGAGATTTAAAATCACAGATCTTCGAGATGATTCTATTACCCAGAAACCCATTGATCAACCATCATGCTCAAGTTAAACTCCAGGTTCTTCTGCAGTGTAAACATTTGGGTTCAGTAGTTTTATTAAAATGTGACATCACAGGAATGAGAACAGCGCTGACTGAAAAAGACATTTATAAAGCTTTCCCCCCCCCCCACAGTTTCTTTTCCCCACACACACACACACGAGTTAAGATTTAACCAAAAAGAACAGACAGTAGCAAGAGGAAATATTTATATATTGGAGGAGAAAAAAAAAAAAAAAAAAAAAAAAAAAAAAAAAAAAAAAAAAAAAAAAAAAAAAAAAAAAGAAAAAAACCCCCCCCCCCCCCCCCCCCCCCCCCCCCCCCCCCCCCCCCCCCCCCCCCCCCCCCCCCCCCCCCCCCCCCCCCCCCCCCCCCCCCCCCCCCCCCCCCCCCCCATAAGAACCTTACACCCCAACAGCTCAGAACCACCGCCAAAGAACAACCACATCACCACCTTAACATCCAACACCACCTTCCAAAGTTCTTCCAGTTCCATTTCTACTGGTCCTCAGTTTTAAAGATTAGAGTTACATACTGCACCTTTAATATCACAATCAGTTCAGCTGAATAAAGCAGTGAGGATCCTCACACACACACACACACACACACACAGAACAGAACAGAACGCTGAATGAAGATGGTTCCTGTTTCATCTCCTGGGTCACTTTGTTCCTCTGGAGGTCAAAAGAAAACAAAATGAGATTTTAATCTTCGAAGAAAATTCAGTTTTAATCTCAAATTGTAATTAAAATTAATCAGATGAACTAAAGGAGAACTAAGAACTAAACACAGAACTAAAGGAACAGAATGTGATGAAGAACCAGGTCTACTTCCTGTTTTTCAGAACATGGTGAGGTTCAGAACACGTTCAAATCCAAACGCAATAAGAATTAAAGCTACAGTTTGGAACTTCTGGGGATTTGAAGTCTCCATCATTTCACCTTGAGTCACCTCCAGAAACTCAACCACAAAATATCCAACCACAACACACCATAACCTCAACAACCACGACGCACCAGCACCTCAACAACCAGGAAACAGCACCACCACCTCAACAACCACCACAACACAGAACCCAGTTCCTACAGAGTCTCCACCACAGGTTCTACAAATCCCCAGATGTTCCAGCAGATGTTGTGGACCAAATGAAATGCCGGTCCAATCGGGTCAGAACATTTACAGAGCTGCAGCTGGATGTCATGTGATCTGAACCTTCACCTGCTCTACACCTCACCCTCATCTGCACTAAATGAAGGGATAGGCTCAAAAGTTCATACATGTTCAGCTGGACCTCCACAGAACAGAGGACCATCACCGGCATTAGAACCGCAGAAGAGTGAAATACTTCATACATACGGTCCAGGAGACAGACTTCGGTTACCATGACGATGCCATGACGGTCCCAAACTCCTGCTTTGATCTTGTTCTCCTGCGGAAGGTAAAACAAACGCCATGGTGAGATTCACAACTTCAGAGTCAGAAGGTCCAAGTTCCTGAGAAATAGAACAGAACAGCTCAGAGACATCCCATAATAACCCCACACTTTACATCCTTTATATTCAGTTTAAATCTCAGATTAAAGGTTCAATATGTAACTCATGGAATTTGGATATTTTGAAGCATCTGGTAAAGTGATCAGGAGAAACACCATGACCATCAAGCATCAACACCAAACCACACCCTAGCAACCACCAAACCACACCCTAGCAACCACCAGAACACCAAACATTTCTGCCAACACCTTCACCAGATAAAGATCTAAAATGCTCTGTTACATATTGTACCTTTAAAGTGTCCAATAGATCAGAACTGACCAATACAGAACTAAACACGCTCCTCAGAATAAACATTAAATTAAAGGGTTACACGTAACAGTCAGCTGGTCATCATGCTCCCGCTGCTCCGTCTTAAACCCTGATGAAGAATGAAGGGATAGGTCTAAAATCCATTACATGAACTCCATGGAAACAAAGGGGTTTCATTTATTTGAGTTTATACCTCACCTTA
The DNA here is from genome assembly GCA_019802435.1 of Corydoras maculifer. Classification (NCBI taxonomy): domain Eukaryota; kingdom Metazoa; phylum Chordata; class Actinopteri; order Siluriformes; family Callichthyidae; genus Corydoras; species Corydoras maculifer. The sequence goes on from JAFMOD010000909.1 coordinate 36,772, forward strand.
AGTCCAGCTTCACTCGTCCTCCCCACTTCCTGTGGAAGCGGAAGTTCATCTGGAACAAACAAGCAGAGTCAGCGTTAACTCCACATCGGAGTCTGAAGAACCCAAAGCAGACGTCAGATCCAGAACTTCAAGGTTCCAAATGAAGCTCCACTTACTGCAACCTTCAGCAGCCGCAGGTCACGCCATCACTCGGCATGTGGGAACAAAGAGAGAAAGTTCATCTGTTTGAAACAACCAACTACAGAGCAGAACTCTGATCACATGATCACATTTACTGAGGTCACACAGATCAGAAGGTTCAACAAAAGGTTTGATTAAGAACTTAAAGCTGCAGTGTGGAACTTCAGGATGGTCATCATACCACCAACCACCACCTCACCATCAAACACAAACAAAACACCTCCTCAACCACCAACAACACCTGACAAACCAAACCCACCACCACAACAACCACCTACAACATCTGACAAACCAAACCCACCACCACAACATCTGACAAACCAAACCCACCACCACAACCACCTACAACACCTCAACCACCTCATCAAACAACCATTCCCTCAAACACAACACCTCCTCAACCACCTACAACACCTGACAAACCAACTTGCAGCAACCACCCAAAGTTACACACTGCACCTTTATTCCGTGTCTGTACTTCCCTCAGAAATCATCTAGAGCTGCAGGTTAAACTTCACCTTTAATTCAAGTCAAATCCTCATTGCGCAGCAACACAGTTTGAATGCAGAGCCCGCCTCTTTAAAGTGCTGCAGGTGCACCGAACAGCCAATCAGCAGCCAGCAGGAGGTCAGGGTAATTAACACGCCCCTCCTTCAGGGTTAGATTAGAACCAATGAGAACGTCCTCATAGACCGCCGACAAGATCAAAGCAATTAACGGACATGATGGATCAGAGTTCCTGATCTCTGCAGACTGCTTTCGATAAATTTAAATATTTTCAGTTGATCACATGATTAATATTAATGAGATCGTGGGATTTCTGCTTATTGCTGCTTTAGAAAAATAGACTGGTTGTTTGGCGCCATCTGGTGACTGTGTCTATCAATCACACTTACACACTCTTTATGGGTCAATTTAGAGATCTTCAATGTACCTTGAATCCACGTGGGAGGAAACCTGAGAACCCGCAGGAAACCCACTGTAACATGGAGAGAACATGCAAACTCCACCCAGATCGAGATTCAAACCTGGATCCCCTGTGCCTAGAGGAGAACATGCTAGTCAATCAGGACCACCGTATGTTTGACTCAACCCTACAAACAGGTCACGTGTCTCATATGTCCACATCGGTTCCCAGCGGTCAGATCAGAAATCGGATCAGGAGAACAAATGTCAAGAACTCTGAAGAACCGCGTTTGAGGTTTAAATACAAAGTTTATTTAAAATTATACAGAAAGAAGAATCAGAGACAACAAACACGTCTGAATGAAGAGGAACTCAAGCCACGCCCCTCCCGTCTTTACAAAAATAAAGATCTGAAAGTGAAGCTCCACGGCAGGTGATCAGATCAGGCCGTGGATCAGAACCAAATCTGAGGAACGTCTCAGAAGATGCTCCTCCCTGTGACTGCGATTAAAGAACATAGAGCTGCTCTGATGGAGGCATCTCAGCACAGTGTGTGCAAAAGTATGTAACCCTCTGTCTGAACTGTTCATGTTAAATCTACAGCGGGGGGACATTCGGAACAGCTCCATGCTTTACCTTCAGGACCTCATGTCCCTCTGATTCAGGGTATAATGGTAGAGGAGCTCCTGACCTCCACCCCACCCCACTGAAGATCCTTCAGATAACCTGGAGTAGGGACTGAAATCCAGCTGTTCTTCTGCACCAGGACCACCCACAAACATCTGCAGTGTGGATGACCCTCATCATTAGTGGGTCATCAGTATCAGGTGTCCACACACCCTACAGTGTCATTTTAATGGTCATTCCGATAGTGTTGAATGTTGCTGTAATGATGACGATGCACCAAAGAGGGCGCCAAATCCCAACCTTTTCGTCATTTCATTTTTAGTTACCAGAGTTCACCACCAGGGGGCTTCATCTTTCTGACTTTCAACGAACGTTCAAAGAAGTTTCATACACATCAAAAGAAATGTCCTCTCTCGTTTCATTTCAAATCCTTTTGCCTCCTGATTGGGACAAGTTCCCTAGATAGAGGTACCTAGATAGGGACCCTTATTCTGTATGAGAATCTTAGTGTTGTTTACTGATATTCACACAACTACACACTCTCATTATTACTGCTGCGGGTGTTCTTATCACCAATGTTCACCTGAACCCCCCACCCTCACCCACACACACCCTCAACTCCACACCTGAACCCCCAAATCATCTCAATCTCTCTCTCCCTTACACTCACACACACACTCACACACACACACACACACAGGTTTAGGAGTGTGATCGGTCATAGTTCTTGACCATGCGTTTAATGTGGAAGAGTTTGTGCCGTAGCCGGCGACACTGACTCTTCTTCTCCTGATGATCAGGCATCTGAAACACAGAGCACCATGCTGTTAGATTAGATTAGATTAGATTTAAAGCACTGGAACCTGTTCATAATGAAGTCTGATGGTGCTCTGGACAGCAGAACATGAGTCTTATTCTGCTGTTTGTTGTTATGGAAACAGCAGGTGGATTATGGGATTCATAACCATTTTATTTCATTCTAAACTGTAAGATGTGATATGGAACCTCAGAGACAGAACCTCAGGGACAGAACCTCAGGGACAGAACCTCAGAGACAGAACCTCAGAGACAGAACCTCAGAGACAGAACCTCAGGGACAGAACCTCAGAGACAGAACCTCAGAGACAGAACCTCAGAGACAGAACCTCAGAGACAGAACCTCAGGGACAGAACCTCAGGGACAGAACCTGTTCATGTGGTTCCTGTGCTGTGTTCCTGGACTCGTCCATCTGGAGCCCATTACAGTCTGCAGTTGCTGGAGGTTAATCCTCTTTCCCAGAGTTATAAACTGCAGACATTCCTAAAGTTCCTAAAGCGTTCTGACTGATGCACTGAGAGACCCAGCGGATCATCGGGGGTGGTGGTGGTGGTGGTGGTCTGTACAGTGTTCATGGTAAACACATGGTGGAGCTCAGAGAAGGAGTGGTCACTGTGGGGGTGAAAACGTACCCTCTTCAGATCCTTCAGTCGGTTGAACTCCTCTGCTGCTGCCTGAAATCACAGTCAGGATGAGTACAGAGACAGAACAGTAATAATCAGAGCTGGGGTGCGGGTCGCGCGGTCCCAACCTCGTATTTAGCTGTCCCCTCGTCCAGCGTGTCCAGCTCACGGCTCAGTTTGTGCAGCTCGTCGTTCACGTCATCGATTTCGGCGCACAGCAGTTTGTATGATCTGAGATCGGAATCGAACTCCCTCTTATACCTCTGTCTCTGAGCGTCGGACGTGATCTCCGGGTACGAACTGAGAGAGAACAGACGTCCATTAAAGAGCCGTCACCTCTGACCTCCAGCTTGTTGGGCAGGAGGTAACTGTACATGATCAAACCCAGTTGGATACACTGATGATCAGGATTAAGATCCTGATGAAACCTGTTTGTTATGATGGAGACACGGTGCAGGTGGTGCACAGCAGGGTCTGTCCGGCTGCTCGATCCCCGATTCTTGTTTCATGTGTGACGATGAGATCAAAGCGAGAGCGTCACATGAGATCTGAGATCAGTGTGTTTAAACAGGTTCCCACCAGCAGTGCACTGTGAGACCCAGGGATCTCTGAAATGTCCTTAACTCAGCTCTTCCTCTCATTCTATTCAGTTCTTTACTCGGACACGGTCACTCCCCCGGGACCCCCGCTCACACAAACAATAGCTAAAGACCCTTCACTCCAGAGACTACACCTTCCTGTTGCACGTCACGGCTGTGTTCCTGCTTCGTGCAGAACAAACCAAAGCCATAAACATCCAATAAATGACCTTTACATCCATAAATCTGAGAGTTCAGTGTACAGTCTGATTCATGAGCTCGTTAGAATCATCTGACATTAATACAATTCATTTAAAATTAAAAGAGAACAAAGAAAACCTACAGTGACCTCAGCTTTAGCAGACACTCACACAGATGAGTGCAGAGCTGAAACTCATATTAATGAAATGAATACACTGACACTCGTATGGTTTATTAATCTGTGATCAGAATGAATATCTTTATGAATATAAATGAATAATCTGTATTCAGTGTGTTAAAGCTGAGCGCACACACACACACACACACACAGAGCAGTCTTTAGGAATTTCCTCCCGTACAGGATGTTTAGTGTTTCTGTGTGAGAGGTTTCCTCAGTGCAGGGCAGCAGTGAGTTGTGCTGTGTTCAGAGGCTCCTCCGTTCTCTGTGGTTATTGGTACATCACTTGTGCAGCATGTTTTTCTGTTGTTTTCACTGAAGGACTCATACCATTTAATCACACAAACACAGAACTCTCCCTCCAAACTGTTCTAAACATCTGGACAGGTGTGGTGGTGATTGGCTCAGTCATTGATGACGGGGTTGTTCTGTTAACCAACCACACTGCTTCAGTTTAACGAGTTATACCCAGCTGAGTACTAGTCCAGTATTAATCAGTTATTAACCACCTCTTTTGCGCACACCGTCGGTACGATGCGCGTGTCGGAAGCTCTCACCTGATCCAGTGGCTCGGATCGGACTCGTTCCCGTTCTCCCCCCCCGTGGTGTACTCCGTCTCATATTGAGACTCGTCCAGTTCTGGGTTCCTGGGACGGCGTTTCCCTCGCAGTGCTGCTGGTTTTCTGCTGGTCCCGTCTGTTCGCTCGGACGGACTCCGGCTGTCGGGACCCTGAACGCGGCTGAAGGTCTGCTCCGAGTACCTGAGGAACCAAGCACACATTAAACCACCAGGAGGACGTCTGAAAGACATCTGAGAAAATGATGACCGTACTGGTGTCACTGGTGTTAATGACCTCGAACTCTCAGGACATTAGAGACTGATGTATGGGTACAGGATAAACAGTGAGGTGACGGAGACTCACGCTGGGGGTGTGTACACGTCTCCCTTATAAGGGATGGAGGTCACGCTCTGGGACTTGTTCAGAGGAGGTGCTGATTTTTCTGAGAACATAACCGAGGCCTCGTGGACGCTCTGCCCATCGTTCATATTGTTCACCTAAAAGAGAAAAGGAACGAGTGCTGTAAAGCATGCTGGTGGGAGCATCATGTACTGGTACTGTGTGAGGATGAGGTAGCTCAGGGGTTCGGGTGTTGGGCTGTCAATCAGAAGGGTGTGGGTTCAAAGTCCACCGAAGCTACCACTATGGGTCCTTGGTCAAGGCCCTTAACCCTCATTGCTCCAAGGGTGATGTATCATCCCTGTATTCTGACCCCAACCAAGTTGGGATATTTGTAAGTCACTTTGGATCCAAGCGTCTGCTGGACATTTATGATTTAACATTACAAAGTAAACATCAGATTCTTACAGCCGCAGGACTGAAGGTAAAGGTCGTGTTTATCACCTTCAACACTCAACAACATCTGATAGTCTGAGCTGTAGTTAATGATCAATCTGAGTGAAACTGTGCCTCACACACACACACACACACACACACACACAGTATCGACTGTGTCTCTCTCTCTCTCTCAGGTCTTGGTGTTGATGTGAGGCAGGAACTCGGTGTGGATTTGGGAGTCTGTAACCTGATGCTGGAGGTAACCTGTGTTTATGGGTCAGCTGGCTGAAAGGATAAGCTGCAATTAAACGCGAGCTGCTTCAGAGTAACGTGAACACGGCGTCTCAGTGGAGGCTGAGTCAGCGTGAGGGAACGCCTTCTGCCACGCCGTGTGTGCATTCTTTTATTAAACACTGATAAGATAAAGGTGAGAGTGGCACGGCGTGGTGCAGGTCCGAACCCACCCGTACAGGTGCCCCCCCCATCCCCCTCACCAGAGCATCATAAAGACTGGCCCTGGAGGTTTTCACAGGAACGGTGATGTGCGCTCTACGTCAGTGTGTTTACGGTCTGCTGATGGTGGTGGATGTTCATGACACACAGTGTACAGTGTAACAGACGGTGATGGCACGCTGAACGCCGACACACTCACCCAGTCCTCCACGTCTCGGCCCTCGGGACCGGCGGTCAGCGGCTCGTCCCAGAGCACGTTGGGTTTCCCATAGCGCCACATTTTACTTCTGGTCTTATAGGAATAGAATGCAGCTACGACTAATGCAACCACGACCAAGAAGCCACACACCATGGCAATGGCCTGAGAGACAGACAGACAGACAGAATTTTGAGTACCAGCCAGCACTTAAGAATGTTTTTACTGTGGACCCTCTGCTCATTAAAGCCCCTGAGCGTGTGGTCGTAGCTAAAGTGGGTCGTTCCTGGTCAGTGGAAAGGTGGGAACAGATGTTGGATGTAATTCCACGTCTCTGAGCCGATGTCCGGTGCCCGATCTGAGGACTTACCTCCTGTGGGTCGACGTAGCAGTAGTGATAGAGGTACTGGTTATAGAGAGGGAACCCCGCCCCCATTCCTGACACACTGTTTCCATACAGACTCTGGCACATCATCAGCATGGGGTTGTAGAAGGCGTTGGATGAGCTCTGAGCCATGGGATTGACTCCAACGATGTACACAATGTTTATGATGCCCTGCAGGACAGCCAGGACAGCGCCACACACCAAAACGGCCAGGTAGAACTTTCTGCCCCGCACCGCGCTGGATTTGGAAAAGCTGGCCACGAAGAAGGCCAGAGCCACGATGAAGTTGATGGCAGCCAAAGCGATCATGCCGGTTTTAGCAGAATATGGACTGATGTAGTTGTAATAGCCACCATAGTACCCAGAGCCATACCCCGACCCATAGTAGCCGGATCCAAACCCAGAGCCATAACTGGATCCGTACGCCCCGCCATATCCGGAACCATAGCCATATCCGTACTGCATGTCCCAGACGAGTGTCGAGGCCACGCAAGCGAAAATGCCCAGACACAAAACCACAATGGTTCCTTCCATGATCTTCACGATTCCTGGAGGAGAGGACCACTTGTAGAAGTTCTGTGGCACCTCCTCACCAACATAGTAGGACCCTGGAGGAGGGGGGTAAGCGTCAAACTCACTGTGTGGTGGTGGGAAACTGGCCTGGGGTCCAAATCCGTTTGACGGAGGACTGTACATGGGGGGGCTCTCATAAGGCTGCTTCTCAAACATTGTAAACATACCTAAAAAAAAAAAAAAAAAAGTACACAACTGAGCATGCTCAGACACAGACATCAGTGAGACCACCCGTCACATGATCATCAGAACAAAGAACCAACCAGCAAACCATGTGTCTCTTCCTTACAGACACACACACCCTGATCATCACATTACAGGAGTACGGGGGGGGGGGGGCAGTGTGAGTCTTATAATGACTGTGTGTAACAGTGTGTGTGATGCGTTGGGTATATTGCTGGATTTGGATGGAGGTGGGGGGGTGAGCACACAGAGCAGAGTGGAGGAGATGTAGTGTGAGGTCAGGGGGATTGGGTGAGATCGGTGCCAGCGCCGACCCGCCGTCCCACACAGAGCCGGTGTTTGTGGTTCAGACGGTGGGAGTCCCGTCTGAAAGTGCCTCATTGTTCGGCCGTCGCACTGAAAGCCCAGATTGTACAGAGCGCGTGTGACCACGCCGAAAATCACACACTGTTTACCTTACAGCACCGCAGCTCCAGGTCCTGAACACCCCCACACGGGGAACGGGACGGTCCCTAAAGACGAGCTCTCTCACCACAACGTTCTGACGGACTCAGCTGTCCTCGGTCTGCGGTTCCCTGCAGTTCCAGAACTTTGGGTTTCTAATGCTGACATAACAAAGTTCATCCACTCGGAGCGTAACGAACAGCATGTCCTCAAAGGACAGACAGAGGACGACTTTAGGACCTCATGTCCCTTATTGGTGGTATTCCTTTGATCTCAGGTTTTGGAACTTTGGTTTTGGACTCTAAATGCTCCATATGACGCTGTACACGGGGACAGAACTTTACACCCTCATACCGATAGACTTACTAAAACACAGGGGCGGGACATTAACCTGTCAATTGATCTGAAGTCCAGAGGGAGCTTCACGAGCGGTCAACACCTCCATCAGGAGTTACTGTCAATCACACGGCTCAAGTTGATGTTCCAATTCATCCCACTTTGCTTTTCATCAGAAAACATACTGATTGAATCGTGTTCTGTGTTGAGTTATTCAGAAAGAAAGGGGGGGGGGGGGGGTTAACGTTCGTCCAGCAGCTCGAACCCGTGGTCAGTTCTGAGATCAGAGCTGAGAGCTGGACGTTAATGTGTTCTGGGTGACTGCGTGCTAACATCTCATCACCCAGCTAACACAAGAATGCACACAGCCGGGGGAGTAACACACACACACACACACACACACACACACACACACACACACACACACACACACAACCTCTCCAGAAATCTGCCCTCTCCCTTTCTCATGGCAAAGTTACTCTATATACAGTGATACCATGGTAACACACACACACACACACACACACACACACACACATGAAACGTGTAGAGACGAATAAGAATAAGAAATGAGAGAGAACAAAAGAAACAAAATAAGAGTGAAAATAAAGAGGAGGTTAAAGTCTGAGAGCAGAGCGGAACTCCGTTAACTATCTGATCTAAATTAATGACCTCCCACTAATTACAACATAAACAAAGGAATCACGTGATGACCCAGAACTCCAAACCGTGGAGGAGGCTCACACAGACATTAACACAACCTCCAGCACTCACATCCTCATATTTAGGGTTTCCATGATGTTCTTCATTCATCTCAGCGATTAGTGACGTCATAATGTTTCTACATACATTTTAAATCAACAAGTTAGTCAAAAAAAACGATTAGTAATGAATTGCATTACTTTAATGGCATGGTCAGCAAAAAACCATTTAAACGGTTTGACCCTTCGGTTTTAAAGTTTACTGGTGTAATTTAGATTAATTAAAACTATCATTAAAACTATCTGCGGGGGGGGGGGTTACCTCAGAGCGGCGGCTCGTCCTCACTAACACCTGCCGCACGCGCTCAGAGACTCGATCTGCTCCAAAACGAACCCAAAAACCTCCCGCTAATCCTCCTCTGCAGATTAAAGATGAAACTCTGAACGGAGAGAGAACTTCAAAGCGCCGCCGTTCAGACAGAATGCCCCTGCGAGCGCGAGGCTGAGACTGAGGCACAGCTCAGGTGGGCGGTGTGAATCACTGACTGCGGAGTCGACTCCTGAATGAATCGACTCTGAATCTCATCGGAGAGTCAACTCTGCAACAGTCCTAAATAGAAATGAATTGTGTTAAAAACACTGCAGACTGTAGTTTATCTGATTTTATAATTATTTGTGTTGATTTATATTTAAGGTTATCAGATTTCACTCACCAGCTTATAATAATAATAATAATAATAATAATAATAATAATAATAATAAATCATCTGTATACACTTCCATCTAACAGCTGCAGACTGATCGGTTTGGTGGGATCTGGATGTGGTTTTATTTGTTTGGATTCATTTATAGATGTTATTTTATAGATGTTATTTTATAGATGTTATTTTATAGATGTTATTTTATAGATGTTATTTTATAGATGTTATTTTATAGATGTTAAGCCGGTTTCAGAGTTACTTCAGTTCATTCCCGGAATCTAAACTTAAATAAAAAAGAAAGCGTGTTGTATGTTATGATTATAAGCGAGTTTAAATGTTAAAGGTATATTTACATACAGGGACGTTTTAATAAATCTTTAATAACCAAAAACACATCCTTAGTATGGACTAACTTGCATTTAAAAAATGAACCGACTCCGGTGTTTGTGGAATCGAGTCTCCGTTCTTTTAACTCTTAATCTGTGAGTGAGTTCGTGATGGCGCCCGAGGTTACAGACTCTCTGATTTATAATAAACTACTGCAAACAAAACCCCATCCGACTCATTTACATTAAAACACCTTTAAAAGACGGACTGTGATTAAAGAATCGCAGAGTAAAAGCAGATTCTCTTTCAGGTGGTGACTGTTCTGATTTACAGGGGGGCAGGTTTTAGGTTACAGCGCTTTACCTGAACCCATGCGCCTCCCTGTTGGTGCCTCATGAGGCACAAAGGTTACCATGGCAACGGGTGGACGAATGCGCTTCAGGAGGTTTAAGTGATGATGACTTTATATTTTATATCATTAAAATAAAACATTCTGAATTGTGCTCGTCTTCTCTTTTAAACCACGTAATAAAATTGTACTGTTTTTATTTTTGCAGCAACAGGACGCTGAGAATGTGTTAACGTACAAGTTTACTTCCCTCTGGCGGTCATTTGCAGCATTACATTAAAATCGATTTAGAACATTTTTCATTTATTTTAAATAAAGCTTATAAAATGTGACTACATTGTTACGTTTCATATTTATGTGATGTATATATATTCATAAGCACTTTCAATATTCAAATGTATGATGTGTGGATGGGGATGATAGTTACTCTATACCTTACATCACACTAGACTATCGTTAATCCATTATACTCCAGTTTTATTAGAATTTGGTATAAAGTTATTGAATTATTTATAGAATTTCATCTATTTCTGTTTTATGTTTACAGTCACTGATCGTCACCTGAGGAGTGTGTCCCCAGTATGTTGAGTAGCTTTAGTGATTGTGCATTGCTTTCAGCATCATTCAGATGAATTCTACTTGACTTTAATATCCAAAAGCTGCTGAACGTTCCTCTGTGTGTGGCGTTGCTCAGTCCAGGGTACAAGCAGCTCAAATCATTTGATAAACTCAGAACGGTGTGTCGCTGCCTCAGTACTCAACACTCACTACTGCAAGAAAACTGTTCACAGAACCACACATAGGGCCCTGTCTCCGTTCCATCACAGGACAGACGCACATTCTAAAGCCAGCAGCAGATTTATAGCTCGATTCCAGATTGATAAAGCAAAACCTTAGGATTAGAGATGAATGTCACTGCTCAATTTGTTTGCATCAGGATTTAGACACACACACACACACAAAGTTGAACATGAAACATTAATGTGTGACTTACACATAACTGTTTTTCTGCAACCCTCCTGAGCTGTGTGCATCTTTAATAATTAAGCATGGAGGAGTTAAAGGAACAAAGCTGTTCTCAGAGCCGCAGCCTGATTTCATTTACTTTAAAAGCTCTGAGATACGGTCAGCACGATGCTAAACTGTCCGCTTCCCGTTCTGTTCGGTTGCAGATTGTGCAGGTAGAGGACACGTCTTATCGTTAGGACCTCGGTTGGGAGCTGGTTTGAGCTTCAGATCAGCTGGAACTCTCCTGCTCCTCTGAAACCTGCAGAACATCAAGGGGCAGAGACAACGGCGTGTATGGCGTTCTCTGAAGTGAGAGAGGAGGGTTTAATGGAGCTGATGATGATGAGTGAATGATGATAACAACCATCTCTGGATTTATTTCTTTATATTGGAGCCCAGCATCATGTTCATCTGCTACAGGTTGGTCAACAAGGCCAAAGACACACAGTAAAGGCAGTTTGATTCTTCTTGTTTTTTTTGGTTTTGTTATTTTTTTTGAAAACCCGTAAAAAACAACCACTTGTGATTCTTTTAGTCTGACGTACAGAGCTGGTAACCTAATCGAGTCATGTGATCTATGATGGAACCCCAATGAGTATTTAGTCTCTTCTGTTATTTCCTTTTTTAGATTTTCGGTTGTTCGAATGTCATTTGGTGTTTTTTTTGGTCTTGGATCTAGGAATGCATGAATTGAACTATGCTGCCACTCTGTAGGAGTTCATAGAATATCATTATCCTCTACAAGCTATAAAAATCCTAGAGAAATCATAAAAAAGGAATCTGTGTAAAAAACCAAACCAAAGAAAAGCAGGTGAGAGGAAGAACTGAACGGAAACGCCACCCCCCGCTTCAGCTTCATCATGGTTTGCATTGAAACATGCACTGCTGCAGCCACAACGTCCTCTGTGTGGGTCCTCCAGCAGAACCGGGACCTTTGGAAGCTCTGATGGAGGTTCATGTCATTTTGTAAAATGTAACATCACCATTAAGATCAATAAAACTCAGCGTTACACAGGTCCACACGTCGCCTGGGGTCCGGCCTCATCGCTGACACCAGGTCAGCAGCACACCGGGACAGCTGACTGCTGGACTGAGCCTGTCCGGTTGTTCCACTTCGCAGTGTGGTTCTCATGGCATCACAGTGGGCAGTGAGAGGCACCACGATCCCACACTTCAGACCTGCTCACTAAATAAACAGGAACCATGTGGCAGCCAATTTACCTTTAATCCATGTTTTTGGACTGTAGGAGGAAAACCAGAGAACCCTCAGAAAACCCAGCTGGACATGGGGAGAACATGCAAACTCCACTCAGATAGGTATTAGAACCTGGATCCCCAGCGCTGAGAGAACATGCCAACCATCACACCACCGTGCCGCCCACTACATACGTCCTTCTTTTGTTTCCTCAGCGTTGAAGATGTGCTGCATCAGGAGAACGCTGGGTTCTGATGTGAGGACCCTGCAGGATCCAGGTTCATAAGTCAGCTATGCCACGCCCCTCAGCTGCGCTCTCCACACTGTGGAGGGAACCGGTGAGTGGAACCATGGTTCTGAGTCGGACGGTGAAGCCGGTTCCAAGACCACGAGACCCGGAGGGTCAGTGAAATGTGAGGGGCTCACAGACACACGCCCTCAATCGGGGCACTTGGGTGTTAAGGGCATACAGAGCAAACACAAGTGCCCACACAGTGCCCCTGGGGGGGGGGGGGGTCTGACGTCTGGAACAACAGCTCACATCCTGCTTTTTGGTAATTATTCACGCAGAGCTTCCAAAGGACCCAACTGCCCCACACATACCCCCACCTACCCCCCACCATCTTAAAGTCAGATATTCCTCCCCTCCATCTGATGTTCTTCAAGAGCTCCTCTATTCCCGTCATGAGTTAGTTACTTTCAACCAGTGTGTGTGTGTGTGTGTGTGTGTGTGTGTGTGTATACGTGTGCCCCCCCCCCCCCC
>JAFMOD010000091.1:141051-241051 GCA_019802435.1 Corydoras maculifer
GCGTGACATTTACAGAGCTTCCTGCTCCTCCTCGTGGCTTCTTCAGAGCATGTATTATGTATGGCCGTCCCGCTGCCGGGTCCCGCGTGGGGAGCAAACAGGCCCCAATCAGTACAGAAGCACTCGCTGGACGTGGTGTTAACGTCTCCGTGGCACCAACAGAACGCCGGGGTCATACGGAAACCGAGGGGTCAGTCCGTCCCACGTCCCCAAAGCTCCGGGGAACCTCCACGTCCACCCGAGAGATGCTGGACTAAATACTTTAGGGTGAGATTTAAACCCTACCCAGGGATTTAAACCTGTACCCAGGGCAGGACAGCAGGAGCGGGACGGGGCCGTTAACCAGAGACGCACAGGCGCATTAAAGAAGTGAGTGCATCTTTATAGGGAAACCCGGCATCACCATAAAAAATGTAATACTGCAGGGTGTGTTAACGAGCCCGAACATCAGGAGGAAAAACATCCTAAGCCGTATATTAAAGCAATAAATCCCGCCGAGTTCGTATGGATCACATGAGGTCACCTACAGCCCTTACGGCCGTCCACAACATGCACAGAATGCTTCCCCTATCATTTATTAATTATCATCAGGGCTTCACTTCCGTCGGGTTTGGGCAGAAAATTTTTTGTTACGTTTGACTTTATTTTTATTTCAGCAATTGAGTCCACAGTGCACTGTATTACTACAAGTATTACCTGGATTTCTATTTTAATTAACAGATGGCTTTAATTATTATGGAATTTAAAGAATACGCTTTTCCTGGAGCTTCATTTGATGGGAAATGAAATTCATATCCAGATAACCGGTGTGTGTGGTTTTTTTGTTTTGTTTTGTTTTTTACATCATTGAAGATTCAAAGCGTTTTATTGTCATGTGCACATAAAGAAACGTGTTTCCCTGCGCAACGAAATTCTTGCTTTCACTTGGATGAGTTAGAAAAAGTAAATATAACAATAGTATTATTAATAATGAAAATATGAATATATAAAAACCAGAAAACACTCACTCTCTCGCTATACATATTGTAAGGAAGGTTATTTACATTGCGCACAGCTACATTGATCATTATTTATATATTTATTTATTTATCATGGCTGTAAATGAACAATTAAAGTCCAGGAGGTGCAGTTTATTAATGAGGCAGCGGGGGACCGGCCGGTGTGTGGGACTCACCAGCGGCGGAGTGAGGCGCGCATACAGGGCGTCCGCGTCGAGTTCGGCGACTACGGGAAACTTTGCGGGGCCGGCGGCGGAGCGCCGAGCGCGTCTCCTGACGTTCAGACGGACTGCGGCTCGGGCAGCGGCGGCGGCAGCGCGGGCATTGTCCTGAAGAGCGGCTCTGATCGCGGCTCCGCGCTCTCGGCTCGGCTGAGGAGCCGACTTTCAGTCGAGTTGTCGGGCTGCTGGCGGCGCGGCGGCCGCGCGGATCGGGCGTGCGGCTGCGAGCGGCGGGCTGAGAGCCGAGCGACCTTCGACGGGCATCGCGGTGCGGAGAGCACAACACACCGATCCGCCGAGCTCGGGAACCGGGGGAGCGCGGCGGCGGCGGCGGTGGTGGTGCGGCGGCGGTCCGGCTGCAAACACGACGCGCCGACCTGGCGCCGGATTCGTGCGCCGGGTTCGGGTCCGGGGGTTCGATCCGCGTCGAGGAGGCGAGTGCAGCCGCGCTAAGGACGCATGACGGCTTCCCGTTTTCGGTGCATTCAATTCGCGGTCGCCCCTTTTCCTCCCTCCCCTCGCTCTCTCTCTCTCTCTCTCTCGCTCTCCCTCTCTCTCTCACTCGCTATTAAACCCTGAGTTGCATTGACTCATCACTCCCCCCATCGCTCGCCTCGGTCCTCCTGACGGCAGAATGAAAATAAACCCCTCCTGCTCCCCAACAGGCCGCTCCGCACCGTCCGGCGAGACGGCCCCAAATTATAAGAGTGAGAATAAAGGAGCGACGGAGGCGAAGGGAGACGCGCACCGAGGAACCGTGGGGGGGAATGGATTGGAGGAAGGGGGTGTTTCGGAGCGGGAGCGCGCACGCACGCACGCTTCACCGTCGCTCTCTCTCTCTCTCTCTTTCGCGCTCGCACACAAATATACCCGGGCCTACGCCATGCGCGCGCGCGCGCACGCGGCAGCCCCTGTAAATCGGCTTTTCGCCCGCAGGCCGGACGATTATCACCGGGGCGATCGCTCGGGGACGCGCGGAGGCGCGCCGCGGGAGCGCGCGCGTCCGTCGGCTCGACGCTGGAAAAACGAAGAGCGCCTCGGTCCCGCGGACGCGACACGGCGCAGCGGGATTGGACGGAGGCTCCGCGCGCTACGGACCGGCGTCGAAGGCAGGCAGGCGCGCGTGCGTGTGTGAGAGTACGCGCGTCGCCGAGCGCTCCCGAGCGCACCCGAGCAGCGGCGGACCGGCTCGCGTGCACTTCGCGGGCCGCTCCGAAACATAATGACCCATTGTTCGCTTGGCTGTGTGTGTGTGTGTGTGTGAATATTTCTTAAACAATCGTGAACGTTATTGCACGCATCGTAATCCTAACGTCACACAAGTGTTTGTTAAATTGTAAAAATAATAATAATAATAATAAAAAATAAATAAATAGTACAAATTCAGATTTTTTTTATCTGATGCATTGTTTTAAATTAATTAACAACATTTACATTTGTCCTTTTTTTTAATAGAAATTTAAATGTGTGTGTGTGTGTATGTTGCTGATTCCCACACTATATACCTGCTTCCCATGTCTCCCACCTCGGCTCAATATTTCTGAGACATATTTTGTGAGTCCTCTCTATTTCCTGCCACAGGCAGCACGTTCAGCTGTGATGAAGAATGAAAGTGTCCTCACCACAAGCGGAGAACAACCTCACCCCCCCCACACACACACACACTCACACTCACTCACACCCTGATTCAGCTCTGAACCCGTAAAGTTTCTCCAAACGCGCAGGCCGCATTAAATTCATTACGATCCTATCATTGAATCCCATCAACTCCTTTGTATTTGCGCTTCTAATTGATGGCTAATTAAACAGCAGTGCACTGACGTTTCTCAAAGTTCACTGCAGAGAACATCTCAGTCATTAAGGTATATAATTATAACATGTCCTTCTCTATTTATTCATATAATTGTTCTGGTCTAATAAGCTGTGTTTGCTTTTTGCAGGGAAAAAAAAAAGAATGTTAATAATAATAGTGCTAATGAACGGAACAGGAGCATCATCCTGCTTATTTTATCTGCTTTAAACGTTCAGGCTTTTAATTTACACTGTCAAGACTTTTATTCTATTCTCTTCTTTACGTCACCGTACCTTTAATTCCCTATTTAAAAAAAAAAATTAAGTTTGCGTTTAATAAGGAATTAAGCAGCCTATTAAAAGTGCACCGATTGCTTTTTGTTTAATTACTAATCTGTATAATTATAATATTTTCAAATCTACACAACATCTGCGTTCCACTGTTGTTGATTCCGAGCAATACGTTTTCCTGTTCTGACTAAAATGCAATTAAATAAAAGAAAATGGAAGGAAAGCAAATCAGTTTCTCCTCACAATCAGAGCCCATGTGTGGGTTTTTTTTCCCCCCAAAGTGCATTAATTTCCTAATTGCAGCCGTGTTATTAAAAATAATCTAACTTTTTTTTTTATTGCACACATTTTCATGCAATCAATGAATAAATTAAATCCTCCTCCATCCTGACCTGCATGCGTTTGCCATAAATATGTATTTGATCATCAGGCCTCTGATCTGCGGTGAAGCCTCCAGTTTGATTTCTTTTTTTAAAACCGCACTTTAATTGCGAAAAATGAAAATAAAGAACTATTTGTGCAGGTGATGGAGCCTCATTACTGATCATTTATTGGCTGGTATTGAACCTGAGAGCTGCGCAGCGCGTCGTCATTAAGTCACGTAGGAACGCGGCATGATCATGTGATCCAGAGCTCGAGGTAAAAATACCATGTGGGCAAACGAGGGGTTAATGGACGTTCCCCCTCCCCGGAGGCTTTACGGTCTCACAGTGTGGCAGATCTGGGGCTCAAACCTTAAACCTTCTGCTCGGTAGCTCAGAAATTAAATCTCTGCCTTTCAACTTAAAAAAAAAAAAAAAACTTTCATCTTTTGTAACCTGCGAAATTTCAGATTAGGTTCAGTAAACGAGTGTGTGATTAATTAATCTCATTTACACTGCTCTTTGCATTTTAGTACATGCACACCGTGTGGCCAGAGGTATTAGGACGTGCCTCCCTAATCGGCGTGTTTTATTCTTAAAATTAAAGTCTTGTCTTCGCATTCTGGACGGCGGGATGCTTCTAACTTTGTGAAAACAGTTTGGGGAAGGCTCTATTATCGTTTCCGCACCAATTCAACACAACTCATTTCACTTATAAAGCACTTTAAAAACAACAACGGCTGCAAAAAGTGCAGTGCGGTGTTGAACGTACAACATCATTTTTGTAAATATAAGCAATAAAACATTCAATCAAATAAAAACAATCAAAAACTAAGGACTAAAAGGCCAAAGATAAAAGACTAGATTTTAAAGTGGACGGTGAAGAGGCCTGAGGTTCTTCCAAAGCTTAGGAGGTCCGATGGAAACGGCTCGGTCCCCTCTGAGCTGGAGCTCGGACCTTGGGACCTCAAAAAGCAGCTGACCCGAGGTGCCGAGGGGGCGCACGTAGATGGAGGAGCTACATGATGGGGTCCTATGGAGATGTTTGGGTGAGGAGGAACCTGCCTGCCTCACATAGAGCTCTGACCTCAACCTCATCCAACGCTTTGGGCTGAACTGGGATGGAAACAGCCCACCAGGTGCTGTCGTGATCATCGGTGCCTGACCCTACAAGGTGGTCAGAAATTCATACAACGGCCCTACGGCCTCGTGAAGGAATTGGGAGCGTATGGGGTCAAAGCTGAAAAGCTGGACCAGCGTTAACATATTAAAAAAAATATGAGTCATTCATTCATTCATTATCCTCCGCTTTATCCTCTATTAGGGTCGCGGTGGGGTTCCCCATGCCCATCCAGGGGAGAACGTCTCGGGTGCTGGGCAGATAGACCCAGGACAGGGCGCCAATCCATCGCTGGGCTATATGAGACATGTTAACTTATATATATATATAAATAAATAAAGCAGCGATAGATTGGCGCCCTGTCCTGGGTGTATCTGCCCAGCGCCCGAAACATTCTCCCCTGGATGGACATAGGGAACCCCACCGCGACCCTAATAGAGGATAAAGCGTAAGATAACGGATGGATGGATATAAAAACATATTTAAATCTGCATAAGTTTATTTCCTCTAGATAAATTGTTAACTTCGTAAAAATCAACAAAACGTGGAATTAAGTCACGGCTGCCCTACATATGTTTTTTTTTTTCCCCCCTGTCCTAGGCCTCTAGCTGTATAATTTCAGTGGATTAACCTCAATAAATCAGCGCACGTCGCAGAATTTGTTGTAATTTCGAGGACGCGTGTTATTATTCCTGCAGATCCGCATCCTACGTTATTGTATTTGTTCGGAATTCTGCTTCCCGTCCCATTCAAGCGGGCTGCGTGAAATCTGTGCACGACACTTTACATTTAATCACCACTCAATATTAATTAAACATGTCCGTATCTTTACAGAGCAGTTTTCTTTAACTGGGAGGAAGCAAAAAAAAAAACAAAAAAAACAGGCAATTACGTCAATTGTCTCTCACTCGTGAGCTTCTGATGCCCCGAAGCTTCGTTTAATTATGACGGGCTCCAGACTGAATGAGTTTCGGCTCCTTTATTGAAACCGTTGCCTCTTTAACGCCACTTCGGCGCGTGACGGAGTGTCTGCGGGATAAAAGCCAGCGTGCCACGCCGTCGTTTATTTTAAGGTTCCAGGGCGTGGAACGCGAGGTGGAGGTGCGTAACAGGATGCGTTGCACGTTAATACTTTGCAAAGAAAAGATGGTCAGTGCGTGAAATGGCAGGAGGTGCGGTGTGAAAGCCATGCGGGCGTTTGCAGAGCGCGTGGGGCGTGCATGCACCTCGTTACACTTCCGCACCCGAGACCTCGCCGTCTGCGATGACGAGCTGAGCTCTTTTCCGGCGACGGCGACCTGACAACCAAACGCAATGCGTTACAGAGATGAAAAGCCCAGAACCTCCGAAACAGGCCTGTGGGGGGAGGGGGGGGGATACAGAAACCTAACGAGCGCTTAATTAGCAGCAGGCCTCTGTTTACCTGCAGGACGGCCGGAATACGACGCTCGCGGGTTATAATAAACCATTTAAACCGCAAACGTTTCAATAAAAAAATACTAGACGTCGAACGACGATGAACAACACAACAGGAACTGAAGAGATACGGAACCACGAGTTAGACGCACCGCCCCGAAACGAGACGACGCGTGGACACCGTGGTTCCAAAACGTGACGACGCTGCGGCGGCAAGATAAGAAAGCCTGTTTTTGATTTCTTAAGTGAATAATTTTTGTTTTTTTTACTTTTTCTTATTTTATGAAATCTCAACGAGACATATCTGCTCGACCCTTGTACATTTTTTCCTGATTTGCATTTTATTTTTTTTGTTAACACGTTTTTTTGGAAGTGGCTCCGACTGCCGGAAAACTCCAAACAATGAGATCCACGTCTAATCTATAAATCGAGGATCTCTCTGTAGTTTGTAGCAATTAAAGCTTATTTTTATAGCGTGCTGTATGAAGTGGACGATGTGAAATAAAACACAAGATGTAAACTAGAACTTAATAAAACTGAATTTAGTTCATAAACCTAACGATGCACTCATGAAAACAAACTACAATCCAAACTTCGAACTACATACAAATAACAACAAACACAAATCCGAAAACTACAACAACTTTGATGTAGAGTCCTGAAAATTAAATTATTTTAGATTTTTGTAATGACGGATATTAATCTGTGTTGGTTCGTGGATTAAAGGTGAATATACAGCTTGAATTTTTACATTTAAAGCAGATTTTACAAAAAAAAATCTCACCCCTAACCTCACTAATAATCCCACTCATAATCTCACCCATAACCCCACCCATAACCTCAACCTTTACCCCACCCATAATCTCATCCATAACCTCACCCATAATCCCACCCATATTCTCACCCATAACCTCAACATTTACCCCACCCATAACCTCACCCATAATCTCACCCATAATCTCACCCAGAACCCCACCCATAACCTCATCTATAATCCCACTCATAATCTCACCCATAACCCCACCCATAACCTCATCTATAATCCCACTCATAATCTCACCCATAACCCCACCCATAACCTCATCTATAACCCCACCCATAACCTCATCTATAATCCCACTCATAATCTCCCCCAGAACCCCACCCATAACCTCATCTATAATCCCACTCATAATCTCACCCATAACCTCATCTATAATCCCACTCATAATCTCACCCATAACCCCACCCATAACCTCATCTATAATCCCACTCATAATCTCACCCATAACCCCACCCATAATTTTACCCATAACCTCACCCATAACCTCACCCCTAACCTTAATCTTTATCCCACCCATAACCTCAGGTTGGTCAGGCACCGGTATGCCGTGGGTTCTGCAGTGTGTTACACGTTGCACTGTGATGTTAAGGAGGCTGTGCGGTGCCCATGCCCGACTGCATCGGTGAGGTTCTAATGCCCGCTGCGCCCCTCCAAGAGCACCGGCCGTGCCAGCAGAGGATCGGCGCTGCCAACAGGTGTGATTGTGCCAAGAGTCTTGGCACGTCTGCGCACGCCCGCACCGGCGTCGCCCTCCTCGACACCGGGAAGGGCACGCAGCCGCGGGACGTGATTGGATCAGCTGTGATTATTTATTATATGATTATTTAGCACTCGATTATCTTTCCGGGCGGCTCGCGGGAACGGGCGAGCGGCGGGTAGCGATGCCGTCGACCTTACAGCAGCTGGTGCGGTTGGCAGGGTACCGGAGTCAAGCAGCATGATCTTTCCATGTAACGCCGCCCACAGGCCTGACGTGATACTCATTATATCGCTGATATTTTTAAAGACGCAGGTTCTGCGGTAATTACGGTAATGGATGATTTGTCGGATAAACAACGTTCATATTTCAGATCATTACTGCGGTGATAGATTGTCGCTGCATGAAAGCGCGGCTGCAATTTCCCACGCCGACCGAAAATATGTAGGCAGTCCTGCAGACATGCGGAGCACCCACCCTTCCTCCACCTCCAGACGGATGGCCTTCTACTTGGAGAACGTTCTACGGGCAACGCCTTAATTTTTAATTAAAATTCAATATAATTGTAAAAAAAAAAAAACGGAAACCAAAACCCTCATTATAAACCCACACAGACATGAGGAGAACATACCAACACCACTCAGAAGGGACCCTGGCCGCCTGCGCTAATGGAATCTATAATTAAAGGCCTCAGTGTGGAGGCAGCATGTTACTGTTGTAGCTGCCGGAGGTGAAGCTTATGAACCGATATCAGTTGCTTATTAACGGAGCGGAAAGAAGAACATGCCAAAGTTGCGCACATTTCAGTTGTTGGCGTTTTGTCGTAAACTCCAGAGGTGGAGGAGGTCACCGGGTCCTCTGCTGCGGGTTCCACCGCAACCCACCGCTGTTCTGCGTTTATCGAATGAAGGTTCTCGTCTTAAGTTTTGAGGTAAAACCCTTTTTTTTTTGTTTTTTTAAAAAATGAATTAATAAAAACTCACGAAGCGCTGAGCTCGGGACATCAGAACGGCGCCGAGGTTTCAGAAAACGAGAACCCCGTGTCCTATTTGTAAACTTCCCAAAGTTTGGCGCGGACTCATCTGAGATTCGTCCCACTCTCGTCTCGGCGACGGCAGCAGCCTCCCTCCTCCGGACGGCGTCTCTCATTCGGCGCGGCGCGGCGTGGGCGTTGTTTTGTCTCGCCGTTCGCCAGCTGTGACGTTAACTGAGCATTAACGCGATTATTGGAGCTCGCGTTATAAATCAGGGCCAAGTGTACGCTGGCAGTTTGATAATGCTCCCAGCATGGGGTGGAGTCATCACTGCCCACCTCGCCGCCGCGAGAGAGACCAACCAACGCCGCGGCGCCCGAGGCGAGAGAGAGAGAGAGTGGGGCGAGATCAATCTCAGCGCGCGAGAGCCGCCGCATCGCGATGACGCCGCCGCCACCACCGCCTGGATTAATGAGCATCACGAGACGCTGTCCCGAGAGCCGAACACACCGGAGGGACGCGGGGTTCTCCGTCTGCCGCGAAGGCCTCGCAGATTCGGTAATAATACGTGAAGTTAAGTTCGCACAGGGAGGCACGGTGGCTTAGTGGTTTAGCATGTTCTCCTCTCAGCACTAGGGATTCCCGGTTCAAACCCCCATCTGGGTGGAGTCTCCATGTCCTCCCCGTGTCCGTGTGGGTTTCCTCCGAGTTCTCCGGTTTCCTCTCACAGTCCAAAAACATGGATCAAGTCAATCGAGTTCTCCAAATTGCCCCATATAGAGTGTGTCTGTGTGAGTGAGTGTGTGCCCAGTGATAGATTGGCGTCCTGTCCTGGGTGTGTCTGCCCAGTTCCCGAAACATTCTACCCTGGATGCCCCCCCCCCCCTGCGACCCTAATAGAGGATAAAGCGGGTGATAATGAATGAATGAATGAAAAGTTCACACATTTTCGACGACGCTACATCCGTCCTGAGAGGATGCAGGGCTTGAGGTCCATCAGCGTAATTGATGGAGAGGAGAGAAGAACATGCCAAAGTTCCACGCAGTTCAATTGTTGGTGTTTTTGTCGTGAAAACACGTCAATGTCTAAAACGTGAAGTTCTCTGATTTTTCACGCCGCTACATCTGTCCTGAGGGGATGCAGGGGTTCCAACTCCATCAGCACGACACCTACACCACCTGCACCACCTGCACCACCACCAACACCACCACGCCCTGTCAGTGTGACCGCAGCACTGAGCATCATCCACCACCCTAATGACACCTGCTCTGTCCATGGTGCTGAACATCGAACAGAATGGAACTACATCTCCAAAGTGGAGCTGATCTAACACACCAAAATGAGTGTGTGTGTGTGTGTGTGTGTATACATCCCTGTGTTAAACATCATTAAGTGTAAACGCCGTAAGTGATACTTGTGTACGGTTGCTGGAACCGCCCGCGTTTGCTCGTTCTGAGATTCCATCACCTTCACGCTCTGATTGAACGCCGGCGAGCGTGCCGCTACTATTTTAGAGCCCCGCGTTCCGTCGATTCGCCTCGCCGTGCCTGTGACGGGGTAACGTGACATGCCGGTGATTTGTTCAGGCTCCCGCGCCGCAGCTTCGGCTGCATTTCCTGAACCTGCGCTCGTGATTGGGTGAAAAAATAAACAAAAAAAAAACATTTAAAAAATCTAAAATTACACTTAACAAAAAAAAAAAAAAAAAAAAAAAGAGGGAGGAGAGGGAGAAGCATCGCTTCCCTAACGATGACATGCGTACGGAGGTACGGCGTGTGGAGATGATGGATTCGGGGCCGGATGCGGACGCGGGGATGAATGCATCTATTATTCGCTGATGGCAGCGCGAGCGGCTGACGCATGAACTCCGTTAGTCAGAGATCTGGCGTCAGGCGCGTTGCCTGGTTAAGCCCGTGATGAATGCAGCGGCCGCGCTGTAAGAAATCCCCCCGTGGCTTTCCGCGGCCCGGCGGCGCAGCGTGCAGCGAGTTGAGGTTGGGCCCTGCAGTCCTGAGGTCGGGCCTCGAAAATGAAGCGGCCAGACCGGCGCGTTATCAATCTCTTTAAAGCACGACGTTCCCGTTCGGCTCGTTCACACGTTCGTCCTGCTCGCTTTTATCGGATTAGGAAGTGGGAGGACGGGGTAAGCGCGGAGGTCCGGGTCTCGGGAATGCCTCTGTCGCCGTCACATGCCAGCATCATCAGGCCTCTAATTTCTGCCTCTAGGAACGTTGCACACCTATCGCTGCCCACCCAATGGGACAGGGGGATGTATTCATATCCTTGCGGGGACCTTGGACGAGGACAAGAGGCTTTTTAAAGTTTGTAAACAGATTTAAATGCTCTTCACAGAGGGTTTGGGGGAGGGCTTTCTGCACGATTTTGGAGAATTTAAGCCCCTCTGAATACAGTAAATGAGGTGTGACATCCACCTTGACCTCCAGCTAGACCTCCAGCACCGCCTCGTCTGCAGAGTCACCGGGGTCTTTATGAATCAACTAAACTTTTACTTTCAACGCACAGTGTTTCAGTCACACATGAGTAATAAACGTACGACTCAAACAGAGAGCATCATCCGCACGGCGCCCTCTACTCACCTGAATCAGAGTAAACCCCGGTTCAACCTCAAATAAATTCAATATTCCATCTTTGATCTCTGTCGCAAAAAATCTGAGCTGCAGACAGAGTCGCAACCTCAGCGCACGGAATAGTCAGTCTATGATAGTTGGTGCATAGTAATAATAATGATAATAATAAATTAAATAGATATAGCGCCTTTCAAGAAACCCCAGGACGCTTTATAATCATATACACATTGAGGTCATGGGTTCAAGAAAAGTTTTGCCCGGCTGTCAGCTTACAGTTTTATAATTCTGACTCACAATTGTCTAAATTTAAAACTAAAACCCATTATATATATAAATGTATATATGTATATATATATTTTGTTTTGTTTTGTTTTGTTTGTTTGTTTTTTTGTTCTTGCACGGTGTCCTTGAGTGACCAGAAAGGCGTCTATGAAATAAAATGTACAATTATTATCTGTAAGAATTTATTGGATAATAGTGATTTTATTATTTTGATTATTATAGGGAGGGTAATGACGGTGGGGGCAGCAGGGCGGGCTGGGGGTCTGGTGCGACCCTGTCTGTTGTCCAAACGTCAAAATAAAAAACGTCAAAACGTCAAAAGGGGTCGCGCTTCTGGACGTGAAGCCACGAGGAGCGCGCGGCAGCTGGTCGCGTCAAAGCGGGAGGAACGCGAACTGCTCGCCTGCGTCGATTCCCAATTGTGCGTGTGTGTGTGTGTGTGTGTGTGTGTGTGTGCGTATGTGCGTGTGTGTGTGTGGAGAACCTTTTCTCCGCGGCGCGTGTGGGTGGGTGGGTGGGTATTAACGGCCGACACGCGCGCGCGCATCCGATCTCGCGTTTCTCTTTTCGTCGGAACAAAGGGATCCGGAAAAAAAAAGAAAGAATGAAAAAAACAAAAAAAAAAACACAGAAACCCACGCAGATCCGAACCTGCCACGCGCGAGGACGCAGCAGCAATCTCGCGCCCGCGGCCCAAACAGTCCCGAGGAGCCGCAGCCGCGTGTCAGGACGCAGGAGCCGCTGTTCATCCGTCTGCGTTGCGTTTTCAAAATACGGACAAAAACATTTATTTAAAAAAAAAATGTTGGAGGGAAAAAAAAAAGTTTGTGCTCTTCAAGGAAACCCCCCCCTCCTCCTCCACCACGCAGGCTGCAGCAGAACACGCGCGCGAAAAAAGACGTCTGTAATTACCGTTTTTTATTATTATATATATATATATTTTTTTTCTTCTGTTAATACATTTTTGACTCTCAGCCCAGAAATCCACAAAACAATCCCCATTCATTATTATCCTTCCAACCTGCCATCATCCAGGCTGCAGACTGTTATTATCTGTATTAGGAATTTCCAAAAAATCTCTAAACAGTCACCAAAAGAAGAAAGCGAGGCACGGGGAGGCGCGGAGACAGACACCTGACTGGCGACAGCGTAATAAACACCGTGCTGGCAGCCAGAAGAGGTATTTACTGCATCCAGACCGCAAAGATAATTTCACTCTGCACTGAGCTGTTATTTCGCCGTGGCGTTCATTATGTCGCCCTGGATCCCTCTTACCCCCCACAGAGAGACCGGCTACCTGGTTCTGCAAAAATAAAATCAAATAAAAAAATCCACCACCTGAACGGTGGGCATCGTTTCAGGGTCTGAGGTCCAATCCTCAAAAATGCAGGATTTAAAACAATACGGATAATTCTGAGTAATTGTAATTGTTATTATTATTAGACATTAAATATAGAACACACTGTATATCCTGCAGACTGCTCTTTACGTGGATGTGGTTCTGCTACAAACGATCCTTCGAAAATAATAATTATCTTAAAAACAAAAGGCAGAATGATCCAGTAATCAGAGGGTTCCCGAAGGTTCCCTCTCACTTATTTGGAGAACCGACAAGGCACAGGACGAAGCCCGTTAAATTCCCCTATGGGTTCTGCGAAGGTATTAATATGTTTCTGAGCGCTGACGGGAGGTGGAACCCTCAGATCGTCCTTCGGAGAAGCTCCCGAGATCAAGAACCATTCCTTAAAAAAAACAAATAATCAGGTTCCATTCAGGTCCCTTATTATTATTATTATTATTATTATTATTATTATTATTATTATTATTATTATTATTAACACTTAAAAGCTCTACTCACAAGAAACCAGAACCAACCAAGAACCGCAGATTTACAAACCGCATTGGACTCCAAGTCCTGAACGTTCTAAAGCAGTGTGTTTGACTCCTCGACCCGGATCCCCGCGTCCCTGCACCTTAAGATTTCCCTCTGCGCCCGTCACACCTGATTTAACCAATCAGGTTAAAGTGCCATCGGTCAGGACCACATCTGTTGAAGAAGAACACTTCTCCAACCGAAATGCGGCAGCAGGATTACACAGAACGTCCTCGGTCCCGATCCTCAGAGCGGAGGATGTGTTATCGTGCGATGCTCCTCATTTCACTAGAATTATTTAAATCGTCAGATAATAACGACGTGACATGAATAAATAGCGTCATCATTTCGGGGGGATCATTGTACCGACGGCGTGGTTTTTTTGGCGGACGGATCATAATGACCGGCTCTCACTTTTGTCACATTGGTAGTTATTCCCCGAAGGCGTCGCTACGACATGTGACCTTTTGAAGAACCCTGATTGCAGAGACGTTTGTACCAGAACCAAACGAGAGGACGAACAATCGGGGATCTTTAAAAAAAAAAAAAAAACTCAGCGATCTGCCGCAGCGCCGTCGTTTTACGACGTTGTGACGGGATAATTCGTCTCTGACGGGAGGCTGTGATTATGCTCCGAGGAGCCTTTGGCCCCACTGTAGGTTAATTGGTCTCGGAGGGTCTCTGGGTAAATGTTGTTCCTCTCCTCCGCAGCGTGACTCTGCAGCTCGCCCGTTTCAGCTGCTTCCGCCGCCGCTGCCGCCGCCTGGCGAACTGCAACCCAATTAAACGGGAATGCAAAAGGAAACGCGGATAAGCGAACAGAACTTGTCTCGGCGCTGACTTCCTGCCGTTACTTGCAGGCCTCTGACGTGCACTACTTTCACTTTAGAAGGCTTTCATGGTTCATAGTGACCTATATCTGCCCCGATACTCACACATCCTGCTGCCGCCGACACGGCACCCTCGCTATAGAACAATGAAAAAGAAGAGAAAACGTTCTATGCCTGTAATATATTTATCTATACACACACACACACACACACACACACACACACATCAGCGAGCTAAGTGGAGGGTGAGGACAGTTAACATCACGAGATCAGCATATCTCGGCTTCTTATAATTAGATTGTTGTTTTAAATATGAAGACACGCTTACGAAATGCTCGGAGGACGTCCACTGTCTTTATCGGGAGGCGTGAGGTTAAAAATACAACGATCACTAATCGCGCATAAACCGGCGCGGTTGGATATAATTGGCGGTTTCGCGTCTCCGCGTTCTGTTGAAAGGCGCATGACGGCGAAACGCGAAAATGTTTTCTGTCATTTGTCGAGTCGATTCGCGGCTCCGGTTTTTCACGGAAGTATCGCCCGACTCCACGTTGCGGCCTTTAATGCGCCACCGATCCAAAATACTCAAAATAACTTCGGCTAATACGTTTAAATCTGACAAACCGAAGGCGACGCGAGCGTTTGAGGCGTCAGCTCCGAAGGCCGTGCTGAGGGTTCGAAAGTTTCAACGTATAAAACGCAACATGCCGCCGACGCTCGGCTCCACGGTCGTCTTGGAACATCTGCCAGCTCTGAAGATCATCCATCCGAACAAAGCAGAACCTCCCGGACAGCGACACGGTGAAATCCACTCCCGTGGGAACGTTTTTTCAAACTTACTGCGTCGAACCGTGGAACCTGAGAGTCTGTCAGGACCGCGGGCGCCATCCCAATAACATTTAAGACACTGCGTTTCGCAGGGTTTAATATCGACTGTGTTGCATTTAAGTGTGTCGTGATGTCATAATGGTTTGCGGTTGCAATGTTTGTCCGACGTCTTAATACGGCCTTACGGAGGACATGACAAACCAAAGGCCTGGAAGCCGGTGGGACGGAGTGTGTGAGTTAAAAACCCCAATGAGAATTAAAGATAATTGAGCTGCTTGCAATCAGAGGGTGTGCTGTGATGTCACGGCGTTTCTGATGAGTTCAGACCAAAACCCAGAATTATCACAGCGTGGTGTAAACATCATGACGAACCCTGAGTGCAGAACCCTCTGCTTAAAGCACTTTCACAATTGCAACAACAAAAAAAAACAACGTTTCTTTAAGGCAAACAAAGCGTTTATGGCGATTTAATCTTCTGACGCGTGACGTCGCAGTTCCACCCGGGACCAACGACACGAGTGGACGAGGAACCCAACAGAACCCCAACAGAACCCAACAGAACGGAGAACGCAGAGAGTCAGCGGTGACGTTCTAAAGTTTTGGGAACGTTTTTATTTTATTT
Source organism: Corydoras maculifer (assembly GCA_019802435.1). Taxonomy (NCBI): domain Eukaryota; kingdom Metazoa; phylum Chordata; class Actinopteri; order Siluriformes; family Callichthyidae; genus Corydoras; species Corydoras maculifer. The sequence continues at coordinate 156,769 of JAFMOD010000091.1, forward strand.
AATTTGATTTGATTTGATTTAAACAGTGCCGGGTGCAGGGTGCTGGGTGCAGGGTGCCGGGTGTGCGCACAGGACGCACACGCGGCCGGCACGCAGGTGAAGACGCGCAAAGCCGCGCCACGTTCACACCAACAACCCCCCAAAAAAACACCAACAACAACTGCGTTAAAGGCGAAGGGAATTAACGTTCAGCCAGCCTTTGATCTTAAAGCGGCGTTTACAAGAAGTGTCAGAGACGGTGACAGGAAGCGCGCTGTGGCTCTGTTCTGCGAATTAGTGACCAGATCGACCGCAATCATTACAAATAAGCAACAAAGAGCCGCCTTACATCAGCCTGCCGAGGAAACGCGCCCGAAAACACCCGAGTGGAAAGTGGGGCAGATATTGGGGCAGGTTCGAGAATATTTTAAATATCCATTCGGGGGGGGGGGGGGTGGGGGGGCGATCAGGAGGACGGAGGGAGGGAGGATGCTGAAGCGACAGCGACGCCGGGTCATCCGTCGGGTGAGAGCGCTGGGGAACTGGGGGGGTGACTGTGAGGACGGTTCCAAAACCCTGTACAACTGCCGCACCCGTGTTCCCGACTCTCAGCCAGGGGTATTTAATAAACGTCAGCGGGGTATTTTTTTTAAGGGTCGTTACAGCTCGCCGCAACATCTGGATGCCGTCAGTCCGCCGCTCGGACCTTTATCAGCGGCACAAACAAATCAGGCAGCACGATGGAACGAACACACGCTGCTGCTTTATCTGTTTTACGAGCGTGACGTGATTAGGTGGAGGATTAGGTGGAGGATCGCCGTTTGCATATCACGATGAACACCGACGTGGAGCGGGTTTCACTTTTAGGACGGAAGGACCGTCCATTATTTAGACTGTAAGGCCCCCACTCTGCAGAGTTTACAGTCTGTTTGGGTTTTTCTAATTTCTCATTTTATTGAGTGGAGCTTCAAATTTAATTCTGCATTTTGAATTGAACAAGCCAATCCGAAAAGTTCATCACGAGTCCGTCAGCGTTCAACTAAATATTCATTCATACAAGTTTATTTATAGGGCTGGATTTGAGTCAAAGTCAAATAGACAAAGTTTTAACAAACAGTCACGACGAGCGGCATGACGTTCGGTCCACAGCTCACATCAGAAGTGTTAAAAAAATCAAAAGCAGAAATCTCAAATACGTTCCTGAAGCTTTTTGGGATTTCAGGTGAGACGTTCTGCACCGGCGCGGCATTCGCCCCCGATTTCATCTGCTTTTAAAATCGAGCCGCCGCGTTTCAGACGGATTTTCTATTAAAACAAAACTTTTAATGCAAACGATTCTAAAGTTCCACCCAACGCGCGTCATTCTCCAGCCTCTGCGCCCTAATTGCATCATTAAAAATATCCCTGATTAATAATTCGCTGATATCATTTGGTTTTTCGCGTCACGTTGCGGGTTTTGCGGTTCGGGGAACGACGTTTTCAACTCTTTGCACATTTTGACAATCCGAGCCGCCGAGCGAGGTGAGGTTTTTTGGGGGTTTAAAGGTGAATTGCACGTCGATGTCGTCAGGACGCGTTTTTTTTCTGATTTATTGATCTCGTCACGGACGCGGTTCCCGAGTTCGAGGAATCGGAATTTCTGATGCGCATCTGAATTTCTGATGCGCGTTTCCCACCCCACACCTCCACCCCCCCTCTCTCCTTGGGATCCCGCGCGCTGCTGTCCCGTGATGAAAGGCGAGAAATAACGGCTTGTGACAAGAGTCGTCAATAATGAAGTAACGCGCGCGCGAGCAGGTGGTGTTGATCGGGTGGAGAATGAAAAGGGCGGCGAGGAAACGAGCCCCCGTTACCTTTTAGTCAGCGGTCCCCGTCGAGCCGCACGTCTCCCATCCAAAAAAAAGTTCAGAAGGAGCGCAGGACCCACGACCACCACGCCACCTGGAGATCCGGGGTGGGGGGTTGGTGGGGGGGGGGGTGGGTGGGCCGCTCTGGAAGTCGGGAGCGCGGGTCTGAGGAGCAGCGCGCGGCGGTCCGGGGTGGATGGACGGATGGATGGAGCGGTTGCCGTGAGGGGGAGGACGGGCCGAATGAGAGGATCCGACTGAGAGGAAGAAAAAGAGGAGGGAGGTTGGCGGTGAGGGAGGGGGGGGAGGGAGGGGAGAGGGAGGGGAGGCAGGTAAACAGGTCCCGCCCCTCCCCCGTGATGCCGCGCGTTATGATTCGCCGGCAGCGTTTGGAACTCGCACCCTCTCCCGATTCTCTCCGGGGAAAATCCTTCACACTCCATCCAACCGCCCCTCTCAAGCCACCCCCCCACTAACACACACACACACACACACACACATACACACCAACACACACGCACGCAGCGCGTTCCCCATCCTCACACAAGGCACGTTCAAGACGTCAAAAAATAAAGCCGCAAGAAATCATTTTTTAAGCGCGTGATCAACAACTTTAACAGTTGCGGCTGCGCCATCTGGGTTCGGATCCTCGACTTCACTGCGCACCATAAACACCAATCACACGTCGAGCAACTTTCCGACGCTGAGCGCTGGGCTTATTTTAACGACATTTGCGCGCTTTTTTTTTTTTTTTTTTTTTTTGAACAAAAGTTCCAACCAGCAGCCCCTAACAAGGTGTCAGAACATCTCCCCTGCACCCCCCCACCACCACCACCCCACCATACGAAGCTCACAGAGGAGAAAACGCAGGGATGGCAAGGAAGTCCAGCCACTTTGCGCCTGGGGGATGAGGTATGAGGTCTTGGGGGGGGGGGAATGTTTAGCGGGGCCTTCATCGGATCCTCTCTGACACGAGGGAGGATGAGCAAGTCTCAAGAAAGTCGTTGGGTCAACGCTGCGTGATTAAGATTAAGATTAAGATAAGACAATATTTTATTTGTCCCGCCACGTGGGAAATTGACCTAAGCTGCGGAATCGATCGTCTCCTGCAGAATGAGAGGCGATCCGACCCCACGGCGTCGCTCACGTTCGTCTGCTGCTTTAAACGCCGCGGTGCGAATTCCTCCAGACAGCCGGGAGTTCGGAGAAATAACGCGGACGTCGACTATTCTGCAGTCAGTTTCCCACAAAGTGCATGATCTCCAAACGATCTCCAAACATTTAGAACGAACCATTTTCTGTTTCAATTGTTTTTAAAAAATCAATGAAATTACCAATAAAAATACACACAAATGAATCCCGTTGTATATTATGATGAATATAATAAAATGCTGCAGTGGTTATTCGTGATGACGTGCGTGGATTGCGTAGTTTGCTTTCCGCGGGGTTTCGTGGTTTTAAAGGATTATCTGTTTGTAGACTTTAAATCTAATTCGCTTAGACAAAACAAATAGATATTTTGTGGTTAGTTTACAGTCAGGTGTGTGATGATTATTCTTCCTGAGGGAAGATGGTCGTGTTTGATGCTCTCTCTCTCTCTCTCTCTCTCTCTCTCTCTCTCTCTCTTTTCTGAGTGAGAGCTATGATAACATTTGCGCGTCGGTAAACGGAAGGCCCCGAACTGGCGGCGGCGGCACCTGGGGACCGTGAGAGCCCTGAGAGCCTGCTCCCAAATTAACCCGCGCGTTCACCACGTCCACGCCGCGCTCGATGTCCCACAGACCTGTGGATCGGCGGGTCACGTAAAAATCAATTCTTATTTTATTGGCGAAAATATATATTTTTTATTTACTTTGGAAAAATTTTTTTTAAACGTCTTCGGCATTTTGCTTCGTCATGCAGCTCGAACCTGCGCGACACGCAGCTCGTGGATTTTGCACCACAATCGGCAATTTTTTCCAAAAATAATTTATGCAAAAAAAAATGCGGTTTGGTTTTAAGGTAGAGTCGGAGATTTAAACAAGAAAACAAAGTGTGCATCATTATTTCCTTTCTTCTATAAATAATAAATCACAAAGCACTTTCAAATTCGTTTAATCTCCTCCGCGGTTTAAAAAAAAAAAAAAGCTTTTCCTTTTCTGTTTTTTAAAGCAGGTATTTCCCGCAAATGATTCATTAACCGAAGTGAAACCCGGATTGTCTCATCAGAAAGGTTACGCGCAGATCACAAATACTAAATACTACAGCAGGAGATGAATGTCGGGCTGAAGGCGACCGTGCAAACATCGCGATCGTGTTCATTAATCGATCAAGACACGCCCGCCACGCGCGCACTTGTTGCAATTAAAGGGTCGCGTCTCAAACCTCGAGCTTTTACTAAACAAATTAGATTTGCTTGCAACTTTGGGTTCTAACTTAACTGGGAGAACGAGTTAATTGTCAGCTACCCGATAAATATTTTTTGAAACTAATTAATAATAATTAGTTGTTTTTGATTTTACTATTTTTCTCTTCGTGGTTTAATAAACTCTGTTTGGAATCATCCAGTGGAAAAATAAGCGTGGAGTTGAGGTTGTAAAAACAAGTGCACTCGCAAAAAAAAAAAAAGAAAATCTAGGTCGCTTGTCTTTAGAGGAAATCTTCAATATCTTTAATAAATCGGTCGATACGATCGGCGGCTCGAACCCGACGCCCTGCTCGTGCAATGACTGGCCGGGTGGCGCGCGGCGTCCCTCCTTCTCGTCAGCCGGCGGCGGTTTCTGAGAAGACCGAACGCTTTCAATCGGCGTGTTTTGCCGTTTCAGCGTGTGTTGTTTTCGCGGATGAATCACGGGGCTGCTGAGAATTTCGGTTCAGGTGATCGCGATGGGGAGGAAAGCGCTGGTCACGTGGCGCGGTTTGCCTCGTCGCATCAAAGGCTGTAACCCCGCAGTTCCCTCTGCGGCCACAGGAGGGCAGCGAAGGCGCGAAGCGGACTCATTTCTCACCGTCACCCCAAACAACGCACCTGATCGATGAAATCATCGATGTGCCGCTTCACACAGAACAAACACAACCCCCCCCACCCTCACCCACACCCTCACCCCCCTGAAGACGTAGAACATCACCTTAAACCCTTAAACATGTCCTACCTGCTGAGCTCCCTCAGGGTCAGTGAAGCTGGAGATCACGGCGTCCTCGGATCTGCAGCTCGTTTAAAAGTCGTGATCTAAATCTAAACTAACGAATAACCAACTAACTAACTAACTAACTAACTAACGAAGAACCACCTCAGACGATCCAGCCATGCAGGAGAACCGTCTACACAGCTAAACGGATTTATTTACCAAGGAACACAATGGAGATTTTTTTTTTTTTTTTTTTTTTGGAAAAACCCAATTTATTTTCATTATTTAACAACCCATTTTTTTCCCGGCTGACCTTTTATAAATTGCCCCACAGGCTTTAATATAGATTAAAATAAACAATAAATACATATGTAACATCTAATCTATATCAGCAAAAATATTGGGGCACCTCCGCATTACTGTTTTAATTTGTTCTTTTTGGAAAGCTATAACAACTCCCAATTTTGGGAAGCATTTTTTGGGAAGTCTGTGGAAATTCTTGCCTTTTCATCCAGCAGAGCGTTTGTGATGAGCAATCCCACAATCCATCTAGTTCGTCCCAAAAGGGTTAATGAAATGGGGTTGAATTCAGGTGGCATAGTGGTGTTTAGCATGTTCTCCTCTCAGCACTAGGGATTCCCAGTTCGATTCCCAATCTGGGTGGAGTTTGCATGTTCTCCCCGTGTCCACATGGGTTTCCTCTGGGTTCTCCGGTTTCCTCCCACAGTCCAAACACATGGGTCAAGGTCAATTGAATTCTCCAAATTGCCCCATATTGAGTGTGGGTGTGTCTGTTTGAGTAATTGTGTGTCCAGCAATAGATTGGCGCCCTGTCCTGGGTGTATCTGCCCAGCGCTCTGTTCCAACGTTCTTCCCTGGATGGGCATGGGGAACCCCCCCCGCAATCCTAATAGAGATAACGGATGGATGAATTCAGGGCTCTGTGTGGGTGTGGCTTTGTCCACTGGGGTGGTGTTATGCTGGAACAGAAAGGGGACCTTCCCTAAATCTGACAGCAATCAATAATCAGGAATAATCACGTCTTAATTTTATGATCCTGTTCTAATGAGGCAGAACGAATCACCTGAGTAACATTAAAAAGGGGCGTGTCCTAATGCTTTGGTCCTTTTGCTCCCAAGATGAGTTCAAAAATAAATACTTTAATTTGTTTAAGAACTCTATAAACAGACCATTTCTAATATCTGTAAAAGAAACATGAAGCCTGCGGTTGTGGGCCGTCGTTTTTGACTCGGCGAATGTGTAATGAAGTCAAACTCGGGTGACACAACCGTTATTGTTGTTGTTGTGGTGGTGGTGGCGCCTAGGCCACCGTGGGTGTGGAAGCGCTCGTGTGGGCGTCTGACACAGGAAGTCGCAGGGTCGGGTCGCAGGGCAGTCCAGGCGGGGTCCTCGGCCTCGGCGGTGCGGCGGCGCGGATTAAAAAGAGGGGAGCAGCCCGAAATGAATGTTAACTACTAACAGCAAGTGCAGCATCGTGAAGCCGGGCCCTTTTTAATTATAGGGTTTATTTACGATATTGAGCAATTTGTCTAAAAGTTCAGGCCCCAGGCGGGGGTGGGGGGGGTGGGGTGGGGGGGGGTCGGAATGCGTTTCATGATTCGCTCACATGAGACTTTTTGTTTAAGTTTAAAAGTTCCCACAGATCCTACAACACTCGTTCTTCATCCTCAGGGACTGCAAACCTGGCTTTAAAGGCTTAAACATTTATAGCGCCACCGTATTTCCATATGTATACATCCATCCATCCATCATCTTCCGCTTTATCCTCTATTAGGGTCCCGGGGGGGGGGGGAACGTTTCGGGCGCTGGGCTGATACGCCCAGGACTGGGCGCCAATCTATCGCTGGGCACACACTCTTCCACACAGGCACACTCTGTATGGGGCAATTTGGAGAACTCAATTGACTCAATTGGGAACTCAATTTGATCCATGTCTTTTGGACTGAAACAGGACAACCCGGAGGAAACCCACGCGGACACGGGGAGGACATGGAAACTCCACCCAGATTTTGGATTTAAACCAGGAATCTCTAGCGCTGAAAGGAGAACATGCTAAACACTAAGCCGTTCCACATACATATATATATATATATATATATATATATATATATACACACACACTCAGCGACCACCTTAATGTATCACATGGATCATACAGATGGACTTTGCAGTTCTCTACATATTCACTCCCTCCCCCCCTTACTCTTTTCTCTGATGATCAGGACCATGTATAGAGAAGGTATCATTAAGGTGGTGGATGACTCTGCAGTGTACTGCAGTGGTGCACATGGTGGTGCGTGTGCGTTTAAAATGTCGACTGTTGGCTTCGATTCAGGCCCATGAGCTAATAAAAAAAAAACATTATTTTTAAGTGCCCCCTCTGCCACCCTGCCGAATCCCAATTAATCCCCCGTGGCTCCCCCGAGGAGCCGTCGGCGAGCAGGGGCAACACGGTGACCCTCGGAGTGCCTCCCCAAACGGGAGCCATCGTCGCACGCCGAGTGCGCCTGGAAAATTTATTTATCATGTCTGGGCCAAGCGCGAGCTTCACAATTACACACTCAGGAGCCCTCAGGCGTCGGCGCACAAGCACGCCGGCTAATTAGAGCTAAGTGTAGCGGAGAAAGTTGCCACCCAAGTTCTGCCTCGAGAGGATGTCGATCCGACGGCGGAATGTTTTCATCCGATGTTTTGAAATTATATTGGCGTATTGGCAGCGACGACGGCGTCTTACACGAAAGAGCGAACCAACGAACGAACGAACGAACGAGGCCCCTGCGGTTAACGAGCTTCACTTCACACAGAAAACACAGAGTGGATCTAAGCTTTAATTAATACGACTTTATTTGAAGAAATAAAAAAAATTAAAAAAACATGGCCGCTCCTTTTCCGAACCAGACCGCATACGACGTGGAAACCTTTTGAAAATGCCCCCCCCCCCCCTTTAATCCCCACGCGTTGCGAACGGCGCGGAACACGTGTGTGTCGTTTTTTATACGTCCTATGTCGGAGTCGTAATCCGGAACGCGTCGCAACGCAACCGCGGGCCCCGGTTCCTCGAGGGAGGCGGCGGAATACCCAACCGCCTGGCAACCTGCGAAGATGACCAACGCCGGTCCCTCGGGAGGGGGGGGGCCATCGCACTCGGGGTGGTGGCACCACTCGGGGTTGGGGTCTGCCATGAGTGTGCCCATCGGTGTGCTGCCAACCCCACGGCAACGGTTGGTAAGGATCACACGTCCAGGGGTTCAAACCCACGCCCGTACACTGAGAGTTTGGCATGTTCTCCTTGCGTCCGTGTGGATTGCTCTGTGAGATGTCCATCACGGAGTTTTCCTGACGTTTGGAGGTCAGCGGGAACGTGTGTGTGTGGATGTGTGTGTGTGCCCTTGGTCCACGTGGTTTTAATAAATATAAGTGCCGGGATAGGCCGCACAAGAACCTAAAATTTGGATGAACTGAATGAACGAAGGCGCAGAGTTCATATAAAGTTTGCAGAGACGAACCGCGTATTGGATTCGGCTGATGCAAACATCAATGAGGGTTGTAACTGAGGCCTATCCCATCACCCAGTTCCAAAGCCACGTACGGTGTTGGGGTTTTCATGGCGGAAGGCGGGAACGCCGTGAATAAACGTCGCGCGATTGGAAGGATTTAGACTTTCAAACTGACCGAACAAATAAAAGTGTGAGTCTCATGAATAATTAATGAAGATGTGGGTTTAAACCCCCGAACCCCCCGAAAAAGCTGTAAACACACTGAGGCGGGGCGGCTTGTTTAAAGATGCGGTTTAACGTTCCCAAAGTTCTCCTCAGAAGATAATCCTTTAATGTCTTTGTTTTTCGGCGGGTTAATAGTGGCGTTCCTTTGATCTGCGCTGCCTCTCACCCCGCTCGCCGGGTTTGTTCTCCTGAAACGGATTTAAGGCTGAAAGTACCCTCATCACCTCCGCCGAGCCACCAGAGAACATCAACTGATGCAGAATGGGAGCTTAGAAAAGCTTAATACAGGAGGAGATCAAAAGAGATCGGCTGCCTCCAACCGGCCAATCAGAGGCCAGGGACGGATAAACAGATAAACAGAGGGAGTACGTTTCAGAACGTCGCGGCTATGATGGGGGACAAAGGCGGCACCTCAATCGGTTTGTCTCAATCATTTGGCGGCACGGTGCCTTGGTGATTGGCATGTTCTCCTCTCAGCGCTGGAGATCCAGGCTCCAATCCCAATCTGGGTGGAGTTTGCATGTTCTCCCCGCGTGTCCGTGTGGTCCGTTTCCTCTTTGTTCGCCGCTTTCCGCCCAAAAAAACCTTCAACAAAAAATTCAAGGTGAATGAAATGCTCTAAATTGCCCCATATATAGTGTGTGTGAGTGAGTGATAGATTGCCCCCCTGTCCTGGATGCATCCGCCCAACGCCCGAAACGCCCTTCTCTGGATGGGCATGGGGAACACCCCCCCCACTCCCCACGACCCTAGTAGAGGATTAAGTGAAAGATAATGAATCAATAATAATTATTATTACATAATTTATGTTGGTTCAGCGGTTTGGTATGTTCTCCTCTCAGCGCTGGGGATTCCCGGTTCCAATCCCAATCTGGGTGGAGTTTCCGTGTTCTCCCCGTGTCCGCGCCGGTTTCCTCCGCTTTCCACACACACAATGTATATGGGGCAATTTAGAGCATTTCCTTCACCTTGAATTCACTCGGAGAACCCCGAGGAAACCGTCGCGGACACGGGGAGAACACGGAAACCCCACCCAGATTGGGATTCGAACCGGGAATCCCGAGCGCAGATCATAAAATAAAATAAAGAAATAAATATTTTGGGGAAGGCCGCATGACGTTCCGTGCCTACTAACGACGAGCACTTTGATCTTTTCGGCACATTTGATCTTCATCACGTGGGAATCACCCCGCAGGGCGGGAGGTGTCCCTCTGAAGTCGGCGGCCCGGCGGCCCGTGTCTCAGCGGCCTGCGTCTCGCGTCGCCCTTCGCAGTGAGACGTCACGTTTTCTGAGAGTCCATTACCCTCGCTTAATTAAGCGGCTGCGATTAGACGGATCCGAAGCCGAGCTGGGATACGGAGCCCTCCGCGAGGCGGCTCGGTCGCGCCCGGCTGGCCGTCATTAGCGGCTCCCCGCAAAAGAGGCCCGCGGCGCCTCGGGATAAAAAAGAATAAGGCGTTAATAATACGTCTGATGGCGGCGTGCATGTTGCGGCCCATCGGAGCGTCTGGTCCTCCTGCGCTGCGAGCCTCTTACTCACCTCATTTCTACATTTTTTTATCAATTAGCGGGAAGCCCAGCGCGCTGCAGTGGAACTAATTCTTCCCCCCGAACTCCCCACCAACAGTCAGTTCCTTTTTTCTGTGTTTTTTTTTGTTTTTTTGTTTTTTTTTGGTTCCACAGGGATTTTCCTGACTCATTCCTTCCACCCTCGTTTTTTTTATTTTTTTTTATGGAGCTTATTGCAGATTTATGAGCAGATCTCAGATAAAGGTTAGTCATGGAGCATGAAAGCAGCCACAACCGCACACTCATTCCTGAAATTCCACCCGCCTGGGGTTCCGGCAAAACGGGGCGCGAAGGTCCTCAGACCGATCCCTGAGGTTCTGGACCCCCCGGTCACATGACCTCGATCTCAGATCATCTCATTATCTTCTGCTTGATCTTCTGTTAGGGTCACGTGGGGGGGAGGGGGGGTGGCAGATACACCCAAGACGCTGTGCCAATCCATCAATGGACACACACACACACACACACTCTATGGGGCAATTTAGAACATTCAATTCACCTTGAATCCATGTTGGGAGGCCGGCAGGCTAAACACTACTCTCCATCTCAGCTCTGGGGATCCGGGTTCGAATCCCAATCTGAGTAGAGTTTGCATGTTCTCCACGTGTCTTTCTGGGTTCTCCAGTGTCGTCACACAGTCCAAAAAACATAGATTTGAGCTGAATTGGCTGCACTTAATTGCCCCATGTATAATGTGTGCATCCAATTCACCTTGAATCCATGTTTGGACTGTGGAAGGAAACCGGAGAACCTGGAGGAAACCCACAAACACACGGGGAGAACATGCAAAAGATTGGGATTCGAACCCGGACCAGCACTGAGAGGAGAACATGCTGAACTCTACGCTCCCTCTCAGCTCAGGGGATCCGGGTTCGAATCCCAATCTGGGTGGAGTTTGCATGTTCTCCACATGTCTTTAGGGTGCCCGCTGGGTTCTCCGGTTTCCTCCCACAGTTAAAAAAAAACATGCATTTAAGGTCAATTGAACTGATATAAATTGCCCCATATAGTGTGTGAGTGAATGTGTATTCAGCGATAGATTGGCGTCCTGTCCTGGGTGTATCTGCCCAGTGCCCGAAACCTTCTCCCCTGGATGGGCATGGGTAACCCCCACCACCACCCTCACCACACACTCTATATGGGGCAATTTGCAGAATTCAATTGATAATCCTTGATCCATGTTTTTGGACTGTGGGAGGAAACCGGAGAACCCGGAGGAAACCCACGCGGACACGGGGAGGACATGGAAACTCCACCCAGATGGGGATTTGAACCGGGAATCCCTTGTGCTGAGAGGAGAACATGCCAACCACTAAGCCACCGTGCCGCCCCATTGATAATCAGAAACATTAAAAATCATTACAATTTAAATATAAACTGCACTGCACTTTTATTATTATTATTATTATTATTATTATTATTATTATTATTATTATTATTATTATTATTATCATTATTTATTTTTATTATTTATTTAGAACGTTTCAGGCGCTGGGCAGATAAACCCAGGACAGGGCACCAATCTATCGTTGGGCACTCACTCACTCACACAGACACACTCTATATGGGGCAATTTGGAGAATTCAATTGACTTGATCCATGTTTTTGGACTGTGGAAGGAAACCGGAGAACCCGTAGGAAACCCACGCGGACACGGGGAGAACATGGAAACTCCACCCAGATGGGGATTCGAACATAGTGCTGAGAGGAGAACATGCAAAAACACTAAGCCACCGTTGCCGCCCCCGATTCCAGATTCCAGGCATTAAAAATCTGATTTCATTGGGTAGCGCGTCGTGTATATGATAAGCGTACGGTGTTCTCTGTTCTGACGGCGCAGAGTTCCCGCTCCTGTACTCAGAAGCAGCCTCGCGGAACGGCGGGATAATAAGCATCTGACTACAGACGGAATTCCATAAGTTTCAATTATGTTCTCTTGTTAAAGCCCTTTTTTTCCCACCTCCCTCTTTTCCAAACCATTAATCCTCTCATATTCCATGTTGCTTCTGGCATCCACGCGCCGCTGAAAGCAGCGGGGAACTTCCTTTTTTTTCCTGCTGGAGAGAGGAAGCCCCTGCCTCCCCGCGAGACGATGATATAAGTCAGTAATCGGTTCCACCTCGGACGACTTCATTAGGCGCCGTTATTAGTGCTGCGAGCGCCTCCACGCCGGGTTCACGCGATGACAGGTGGGCCCCGGCGTTCTCCGGGCCTACGGGGCTGGTGTCGTCTCCAGGCCCCGGCGTCTCATCAGTCATCGCGCCGTTGTTAGGCGGTAATGATTTGATTATTTTGCCGATGCGCCGGGGTATAAATCTCCTTCAGAAGCGTTTCCTTCACATATTAATCACGAGCGATCGGCGCGAGAGCAGCCAGAGAGCGGGACGGGAGTGGAAACGCAGACGCTACCCCCCCCCCGCCTCGCGAGACTCCGCCTGACTCGCGACAAAAAGGAGGTTCGAGGCTTTTGAAGGAATCCCGTAACGATTGAATCGAACGATAAAACCCAATATAGCCCTACAAGGGAGAACATGTTAAAGTGCTTCTTCCCAGGTAGGCAAGTTTGCTCGTTTTCATTGAACAGGTCGAAGTGTTTCGCTCCAAACGAGCAGGGGCCTAAAACACAGCCTTGTGGGATGCCACACCATACACACTTAGAATGCACACTTTTTGTTTTTTTTGCCTATCCCAGTCATTTACAGATCTATAATACTGGATCATTATCTATAATCACTGCATTTCTCTAACTTTTTTTTTTTTTTTTATCGTGCGATTAAATAAAAATTAATTAAATTAGTGGTTTACATGAAGGTAACACTGACAAAAGTTTTGGAACTTGCGGGCCTCATGAGGTTATTGGTTCGTCCGAATCTGCCTTTTTCTTTATATAGAACGACTTTTAGTTTGTGTTAATGTCAGATATAAACTTTAAGGTCCACAGTGAGGTCATTCTGTACCTCAAACACATCTCACTACGTATTATTTGCACAATAAACCCCATTCTTGCCCAATAAGGGAGAACATGTTAAAGGTCTTCCTCTCAGTAAGGGATGTTTTGTTTGTTTTCATTGAAGAGGTCGAGGCGTTTTGCGATGCGCCGATGCGATCTTCTCACATCATGTCTGCGAGGTATATACTCCCAACGATGAAGTGCCTAAAACATAGCCTTGTGGGATGCCACACCATACCCCATGGTGCACAGTGAAGTTAAACGCAGATGCTTTTATTTATTGTATAGGCTCATGTATCTGACTCTTTGATTTTGGTCGTGGACCTCGACGGCCTTCTTTCCTCCGCAGTGGAACGCCGTGGACGGCGGACGGCGCGTGACGGATCCTTCCAGAATTAAAGCAAACGAAGCGCCGGAGCTTAAAAGTAAACTCGGCTCACGGATTGACTTGGACTCTGATCGTTACTCTAAAGCGGCGTCGTCTCTAAGACCCGTTATTCCTCGTTTTTTGCGCTCGGAACTTAAAGTGCTGCGGAACCCGTCCCTCGCCCCTCCGGCGGATACATTCCTTTCATGTGTTCCAGAACGCGCCGGCGCACAAAACAGCCCCGAAACGGAGCCCTATCGAAGCCGGCCACCGCTGCGAGCCATCGGGACGACGCCAGATGCTCTGCATTGGCCGAGGTTCCCGCGAGGATGAGGGTAGTGGGGGGGGGGGGGTGGAGAGGGATGGGGGGGCAAGAGAGTCAATGTCTCTAGAGGCCAGTAAGCCCCAAGGCTCCTGAGCCCTGACAATCATGGCGAATTGCGGGCACCTTGGCAGCGGCGGCGTGAGGTTCGCCTCGGGTCTGTCACAGCTCAAAGAGGCAGAGCCCCCAGAGCGCAGGAATGCTCGAGAGAGTGTGTCTCCGGGTTCGCCTGGACCGCCGACGATAAGCCGCGCTCGGCATCTCCGCCGCGTATCGCCGCCTCGCACCCGAAGGCCGCCACGGGCCGGGACATCGGAGGTGGAGATGCTGGATACCGACGCCGGACACGGCCATACCGGCACAGGGCGGCGTCCTTCTGGTTTGGTGCGATGCCCCGCCACGCTCGACGCCTTCGGCTTTCCGCCGCGCCGCCTGCCAAGCCGTGGCTCGAGCGTGCCTATCGGTGGAAGCAGCAGCTGCTCTGAATTTTAAGCGCTCCGGTCTTTCATAAGGTGGCGACGCATGGGAGAAGTTTTTCTTTTTTTTTTTTTTCCTTCCGAGCGTGCAAAACGGAGTCAAGCGCCCAGGACGTCTTCAGCATCAGACTCGATTTGGGTCAGGACCGATCGGAGGGGCGGCCGCGGCGTCAAAGCAAATTTAAGAGCCGGCCGAAGGTGCGGCGTGGATGGGGATTGGTGGGAGTGGACGCTCCGACTCTCGGGGGCCGTGGTGTAAAAGCGGCCCGTGGATGTTAAGGCTCGTTTAAAAAGATGAAATACTCCGCACCTCGTCCCGTATTAACTGGGACATCCTATTTTTGGACGGAAGCGGCGCCGCTTCATACGGGACTGACTCCGTCCCATTAATCACCACCATGTGTTTTCATCTACAGACGCCGGAATCAGCGGCGGGGTCCATGAGGCGTGTTCTATTTCTGGGGAATTAGTGCTTAATGGTTACGGGACGTTATTTAAAGTGTATAAATAAATCATATACTCACAAAAAATACGTTATATATAAACTCAGACTCGACGGCATGGTGGCTTAGTAATTGGCATGTTCTTCTCCTCCCTCTGAAATCCCAATCTGGATTCATTAGATTGGAGGCTCCAAATTGCCCCATATAGAGTTTGTGAGTGAGTGAGTGTGCCCAGCGCCCTGTCCTGGGTGTATCTGCCCAACACCTGAAATGTCCCCCCCTGGGCATGGGGAACCCCCCCCCCACTCCACCCCGCATCCCTAGTAGAGGATTATGTGGAAGAGGATGAATGGATGGATATATATATAACCAGTCCAAAAACATAGATATAAGGTGAAATGAATGCTCTAGATTGCCCCATAGTGTGCGGCCTGACCTGGGTGTATCTGCCCAGCGCCTGAAACATTCCCCCTGGATGGGAATGGGGAACCCCCCATCGCCCCGCGTCTCTAGCAGAGGATTAAGCGGAAGATAATGGATGAATAAATAACCTGACTCTCAATGTTTTGCCTATCCCGGTCGTAATACTGGATCATTATCTTTAATCAATGCTTTCCTCGAATTCATTCATCCATTATCTCCCGCTTATCCTCTATTAGGGTTGCGGTGGGGTTCCCCATGCCCATCCAGGGGAGAACGTCTCGGGCGCTGGGCAGATAGACCCAGGACAGGACGCCAATCCATCGCTGGGCACACACTCACTCACACAGACACACTCTAAACGGGGCAATTTTTGAGAATTCAATTAACTTGATCCATGTTTTTAGACTGTGGGAGGAAACCGGAGAACCCGGAGGAAACCCACGCAGACACGGGGAGAACATGGAAACTCCACCCAGATGGGGATTCGAACCGGGAATCCCTAGCGCTGAGAGGCGAACATGCTAAACCACTAAGCCACCGTGCCGCCATGCTTTCCTCTAATTGTTTTAACAAATTTGTTTATTGGAAGTCTGCGATATGTCATGAATAAAGATGTTTTCCAGAGTTGGGAGCCTTGGTCAAAAGTGGTTCACATGACGGTAACACTGACAAAGTTCTGGAACCTGCGGGCCTCGTGAGCGCCATCCAGTGCTGTGTGATTTCCGGGTAATTGGTCCGTTGTAATCGTCCGAATGACTTTCCAAATGGTTTTCGATGTCAGACATAAACATTAAGGTCACAATAAACCCCCCACTCTTGCCTTATAAAGGAGAACATGGACTTCTCAGTTGGGGATGATGATGTCCTCCACCGTCCGCGTCAAAACCTCGACAACCGCGTCTTTGGAACGAAAACGCATCCGGGAAAACATCTGTATGGAAAAAGGCACGCGGCGGTGACGCAGGGTTCGCCGTCCCGTCGCGTTCCGACGACCGAGGCTCCGAAAGAATCCGAAACGGTTCGAGATCAACCCGTTCGAAATGAAGAGGGAGGAAATACCCAGAAGCCTGAGAGGGGAGGGGAAGCAACACCGCAGGGAGGGGGAGGGGGAGCGTGGAAAAGCTTAGATAAGGTCAGCGACTTCCTGCCGAACGCAGATTCCTTTAAACGGGCGGTTTAATGTAAAGGTTCGGGGCCGTTACTTTAAAGACGGCAAGATTCCCAGCAATTTAAATTTCCATCACAAGGTCATGAGTCAACCTGCGATTTCAGAAAACACTATGAGAACCGCGTTAGAGCACCGAGAACCGTCACCTCAGAGCGCGGCACCTGAGAGGTAATGGAGAGAACCTGATAGTCCTGCGAGGCGGTGGGTTTGGGTGGGGGTGGTTGTAATAAGGAAACCTGATTCATATAAACCTTCACTTTCCCCAGAGAGTGGACCGTCAACCCACAGTCTGCCCAAATATATACCTAGGGTCGCCCACCTCCCACCTCCACCCAGACTCCACCCCCTGCATACAGTACTCACGTCTGAAAGGCCGTCGTTACATTACACAAACATCAGACTCTCAGTTTGGAACTAATAAATCGTCTTACTGGACTTGGTTTGCGGCGACGCTCTGGGGACGACCCCTCTCTGTTTTCGGCTTGACTGTGCAGCGTGCAGCAAGTCGTGCATCGCAGCCCCGACCTCAAAGAAATTTACAATCACGTCATTTTTCTTAATGCGTGATTAAGTTAACACATGCTGAATACGACCAACACACATGTTCAGTACGCACTTAATTCTCATACCATTAAACTTAAATAGAAAAAATATACTAAATTATATTGTATATATATATATATATTAATAGAATTCTCCAGTAATTTGATGTTGAATGTTATTTTAATGCTTTATGTTTATTTTTTATTTTATTCGCACACCACTTTTGAACATGTTTTGCTTCTAATTTAGCCATTTTTATAATAATAATTATTATTATTTATATAATAATAATAATAATAATTATTATTATTATTATTAATATTATTATTAACAGCACCCCTATATTATTTTCATCTGTTTGTCTGTGTTTCTCTTAAAAAGTTTGCAAACGCTGTCAGCCACGTCCCGTTATCCGATTAAGCTGAAACTTTGCCCAATTGTTCATCATTGATGACAACACATGATTAAAATGATTTTAAAAATCACCCATTAATTAACTAATTAGTTGTAATCCATTAATTTTGTTTTCTATGGATAAAGTGCCCATTTTCTACTAAATATTATACGTCACATATTAAAAAATAAATGTAACATGATATAGGGGTTGGTTATTTTGCTTGTTTTTATCTACTCCTTCCTCCCTTGGCACTTGGTTCTTCTTGAGGTAAACACAAGTGATGTCATACTGAACGGTATTTTCTATAAGGAATGTAATTTTATTGAAAGCCAATGAAAGGTGTCATGTCCGGAGGCGTGTCCAAAACACCGGGCCGCCCGGCATTTCTCATTTTTATGACGTTGACAGAAACAACACCTCGATGCGCTGACTGTCCGGGACATTTCTCTAAAATCACATGACCTTGAGCATCCATTGACGTCACAGGATGCTCTTCGTGACATCGAGTTCGTGTTTGCGGCGTCAACACGTTGGAACGGTTTCTGACTCTGCGTCGTGTAGAACATTACGTTCAAAAAAAACAAATACTCTACGAAACAGATGGTACGAACCCGTTAAATTTCCCAGATAACATACAGACGTGGGCCACATCTGGCTGAGATACGACACCGACGGCAAACTGCATGTGAGCCAGAGGTGGCCCTCATAGAATACCATTAATACGGCCCACATGTCCCAAAACACATTAGGCGGAGCTCCCTACATGCGAGCCACTTTCGGGCTGAGGCATGGCCCCCAAACTGGGGGTGGCCAATCAAACGCCATGGATCCTCCTGGTGATGTGGACCGGATTTGGGTCAGAACTGAAGTCTTAAGCCTGACGGCCGAGTCTCGTTAACAACTCTGGGTTGTCTAGGTCGAATATCGACGTCCCCTCAAACGAGTGCACTTTATTAATGAGAGTCCACCCAGATCACTGCATTATCACGTTTATCTCAGCGACGTCTCCGAATATCGGCGGTGCAAAGCGGCGAGGCTCAGACTTTTTCACCATCGCGTCGACTCATCTCGCGAAAACGCAGCTCTCACCTCAGACCGAGGTTTTTTTATAGGAAGGTGCTGCAGCGCCAACGTCCTGTGGCACTTTTTATTTTTTTTTTCGTCGTAGTGGAAAAAAAAAAAAAGAAAAAAAAGAGAGACTTCATGTAATCAGTGGGAGTTCAGAAACACGCGCCGCCACATCAGAGGCAGCGACAGCAGACTCAGTTGAATACAGTGAGACGGGTGAGTAATACTCGACTGAGCCGGACCTGGTTGTAGTGATGTGAAAGCTCGGCGTGGCGCTTTGAGGATTCCCCTAATTACTGTAAATTAGCTGCGGCTCTGCGTTCTCACGTTTTCGTGCTGCTGTGGGAACTCAGCTCTGATACCGAGGCCCGGTTTTAACGGACAGGGAACACGAGGACCATCGGGATGATGCTGCTGCTGCTGCTGCGGTGGTGTCCCGGCGTTGGTTTGCGGCCGGTAGCGTGACGAGGGAACTGACGTACACGCCGATGTTCCGACTTTTGTAAACGATCGGCTTCATGGCGGTTAAACGCGGTTTCCACACGTGTGCGTGGAACCCGACGGAAACGTAAACCCCACAGACGTTCTGTAATAGAACCGTCCAGCAGAAACCCCTGATCATCGTCTTACACTCGGGAATACAAAGTGATGATGTCACAGTGAGTCAAGTACCGTATCCAATCACGTATCACGTTGCATTGGTTTTGACTCCCCTTGACTCCCCTCCTTGACATCCCATAATAAAACGACTTGATGTCTTCATCCACACGGCATTGACATCAGCGGTGGGACCCCGGCACATGAGCCCCCTGGTAGTTTTTATGACGTCATAGTCCACGTTGTTCTCTCACTTCGCAGCTATAACGAAAATAATAGTGGTTGGCATGTTCTCCTCTCAGCGCTGGGGAGTCCGGGTTCGAATCCCAATCTGGGTGGGGTTTCCACGTTCTCCCCGTGTCCTCATGGGTTGCCTCTGGGTTCTCCGCTTTCCTCCCACAGTCCAAAAACTGAAATGAATGCTCCAAATTGCCCCATATAGAGTGTGTGCGTCTGTGTGAGTAATAGATTGCCGCCCCTGTCCTGGGTGTATCTCCCCAGTGCCCGAAACTTTCTCCCCTGGATAGGCATGGGGAACCCCCCTCCCCCCTTGACCCTAGTGGTGGATTAAGCGGAAGATAATGGATGTACTGACATGAAAGCTTTTTAGAGACTAATTATTTTAATATTTTAATTGTAATTAAACATGTAATTAATTTGCATATCTCTGAGTATTTTTAGTATTTTGTTGAGTTGTGCATCTAGATTGATGTCATTTTAAAAATCGAGCCTGCAAATAAAAATTTTTAATAAATTTAAAAAAAACATTAACTCAACTCAATTTTTTAAAAAGTGTGAAAAAAAAAATGTATGTATTTTGTAAACAATTTTCGAAATGAATAGATTTAAATAGACAAAAAATCTAGTTATTTATTTATTTATTAATTTTTAAATTCTTAACAAAAAAATTCTTAACAAAAAAAATTACTATATATTATATATTATTATTATTATTATTATTATTATTATTATATATGATATGTATTATTATATATTTGTCAGATAATTTTTTTCTTGATTTGTTTTTATTTTTCTTGTTTTCTGACAGGTTGTTGATGACGTTTTGCAGCGTGAGGCTGCCGTGTACACTCCTAAACGCTGCATGACTTATTATTTCAGGACATGATTAAGATTTCGTGGGACTTTTAAGCTTCGGCAGAACCGGTGACCAATTACTCATCCTCTCTTTGTTCTGAAGCAGCCACCCGGGAGAGCGATTACACGTCCCCGCTGCAGGCATGGCAGGACTAATAAGCCACGTTAAGTGGAGGAAGAATCAATTAGAGCGCCTCTGACCCCCGGTGGACGCGGCCCCGCTCCGAGCGCCGACTCCTGACTGTTCAATTTGATTTGGGCGAATGAGACGAGAGGCTTAAGCTCCTCGATTCGGATCTGTGGCTGACTCGCCCCGAAAATCAGACCCTCGTTAGGACGGCAGGCGGAGACGATCTGATCCGCGAGATTAGGCAGAGGGAAGACGGCGCGTCGTGGAAGTCGGCCCCGGCGACGACGCAAGGTGATTTAATCACGGATGCTGGAGCGGGGGGAACGGGAGCCGCTGGAGCGCGCGGCCTAATTGGGCGGCTGGAAGGATTTGTACCTGCCATGTTTGCATGCGCGACTGACAGGAGAACGTGGGGGGGGTGGAGAACAGGCGGGGGCGGGAGGGGGTTGTGGAACTCCTGGTGGAGCGCCGCTTGACGCAGCGAAAAAGCCTCGCCGCCGGAGCCGCTTTCCGGAGGCCGAACACGTGACCGTGGGGTGTTGTTGGGGGGGCGGGGGGGGGGGTGGTGGTGCATGGGAACGGAGCGTGCTAATGAAAAGTTTCTTCGTCTCCGTAGCGCGTCGTTTTCAAGAAAAACAATTTCCACCCGCGAGCGCGGGACTCCCGATCCGACTCTAATTACAGCAGACGGCACTTAACGCGGCGTCCCGTGACCGAACGGCCGGCCGCGACGGAACGGACGGTCCCCGGGCGGCGGGACTAAAATAAAGCGCGTCCCGCGGGAGCACGCCGATCTCTTATTGTCTTAAATGACAGATGAAGCCAATTAGGTTTTTTAATTAAGAAGTACATGTGACTTCGGGCTGCCGCGAACAAAGAGATGCGGTTTGATTCCGTCAGTCCAGCACCCGTCGAAATTATCGGCAGCCCGGTTTCACGAGTTACAGTTTACCGTAATGCGGCAACTGAGGAAACTGTTTACGTTAAAAAAATTAAAAAAAACCTGAGACCTTCCAATAATGGCGGGTTTTAAAGGTTTTAAAACAGTCTTGACACTGATCTACAGGACGGTCTCTGGATCTGGCCCCTCTGACCTTCACTCTTTATCTTCAACATACACTCCAACTCGATCACTACGTTCTAATGATGAATATCGCCTGGTGGTTCCATCTCCTTCAACTTCCTTCACCACAGCCAAATGGTGGAAACATCTTCCCAACTCTTTAAACCCTAAGTCACATGGCATCTTTAAGAAACAACCGAAAACGCATCTCTTTCACAAACACTTGATATATAAAAAATTTAAAAAGGGGTGCGGGACAGGATAACGATCAGGTTTGATAATTCCACAGTGTTGCTGGTTCTTCCGTACCTCATGACTTGTGTTGTTCTCTCATTTGTAAGTCGCTTTGGATAAAAGCGTCGACTAAATGACTAATACATTTAAATAAATGAATAAATTTAATTACACCCATAAGAGCATTTATGACATCCCATATAATTTGGTCTCCTAATTTGCAGCGGTAGCAGCGCCCATGCTTCCAGGAGTTCTTTCTAAAAAGTTCTGGAGCAGATCTTTCGTCGGACCAGATGTTCTTAGTTCTTAGTTCTTTTTAAGGGTTAAGGGCAGAGCTCTGGGAGGACCAATGAACTCATGAACTTCTTCACTGCATGCTGTTCCTTATGATTTGGACGCATACAGTTGTTCATAATACATGGCTGAGCATCCCAATTTGATGGTTGGGGTCAGAGCACATGGTCAGCTATCATGCACAGGACCCCTGGAGCCAAAAGGGTCAAAGGTTTCGGTATAAACCTGGCGCCTGGCATAGAAATATGGACCCTTTCGTCTTTCGATGCACGTTTTTTAAAAAGTGTACCAGGAACTTTAATCTGGATCGCTCAGATCCGCCAGCCTGAAGTTCGTTATTTCCAAAATGCAGTCAAGCTGTTGGGAAATACTCTGCTTTTTTACAAAATGCACCTCCCCCCCCACACACAAACCTCCTTTTTCATTTTGTTGTGTTTTTTTTTTTTGTAAATGACCCGTAGATGTGCCGGCGTAATGGAACGGCGTGTTCGTCCCGGAGCCGCAGCACCCTCCGAATGTGATGCGTCCAATTAGCGAACACTTATTAATTTCCTTCCGATATCACAGCGCGCCCTGTTTTCCTTTAATTGAGCAGCCTGTGAAGCCATGTGCTCGGGCCGAGGAGGTGGCGCGGCGTGCGCGCACGCTCATTTACTCCGAACGAGTTCCCCACCTGGGTTTTCCTCCGCGCTCCCGCTCGGGGTCAGGGGCCCCGCAAATCTGTACCATAATTATTGACAGGCAGATGGTATGGAATCAATTATGGTAATGCAATCACAACAAACATCGGCAGGCGTTCTCCGAAGGCCCGTGCCAGGCACGATTAGACGAACGCGGGAGCCCGCTTGTCAGGGGGGCGACGGCGCGCGAGAGGTGAATCCGGGCCGACCCCGCCGCCTCTCCCCCCGGCAGCCGACGTTGGAGCGAACACGGGCGGGCCAAATCTCGTCGACTCCCGAGCGCTAAAATAGGAGCGATCCATTTATAGCTGCTTTTACATACGCCATAAGTCTCCGTATCTCCCTCTTGAAATGCAGCAGGAATTACCACGATTGGAGCGCTCCCCTTTCCAAAAACATGCATTAACCCCCTCCTCAGGTGGCAGCGCCGCTGTCTTTCTGAGCAAGGGCTGGAATATCGCAGCGGAACACGGCTGTTCGGCGGCGTCGACCTGGCAGGAGGAAGAGAAGAGCGCCGGCGCGGCAAAGAAAGGCGAGCCCGTTATCAAGCGTGCACATGCAGCCGTGCAAAGATTAAGCCGTATTCATCCCTGGCTGCCTCCACTCCTGCCTCAGTCCATCACCAGATATGGCAGAGATTCAGACGAGCGAGCAGGAGAGGTGCCACCGATTTCGCACGCCCCCCTAAATGGAGATCCAGAGGTGTGGTGCAACCGGATATTAGGCAGCAACACTGAGAAGTGTAGGTTAGGAAAAAAAAAAAAAAAAAAAAGCATGACGGAATGCCATCAGAGGAGTCTGAACACCTTCACTCTTTATGAGCCCTGCACTGCTCATTGTTTACTACTTACGGATCCAGGTCGAAAGTATGTGGGCCACCTTAACGTCGGGGTGAGGTGGTCGGGGGCGCATTTCAAAACCAGTATGGACAGTATGGGTCAAAGTCTGGACGGACGGCGCCCGTGCAGTGTTCAGTTAGTAGTTGGGCGATTGAGCATTGGTCATTTACATTGGGTCATTTTTTAGAGCGCTTACACAGGGTTCATCACAACATCCCTGGAGCAATGAGGGTTAAGGGCCTCGCTCAAGGACCCACATTGGTAACTTCAGTGGACCTGGGATTTGAACCGCCAACCTTCAGATTGAAAGCCCAACACCCGAACCGATGAGCTACGGCGCCCTCACAGCATTGATGAGTTAAGGTCGAGATCTTTCAGATGTTTTCGGGATCCTCCAGCTTGGATCTCTTCGCAAAATGTCACCGAAATATAGTTTTACCCGACTATTGTTCCGATTCTGCTGCATTTATGAACCAATTTCAGTATTGCTCTGACCTTGTAATCTGCAGACTCATCATGGTGCTAACTGTAAGTGCAGAACATCGTAAAGCTGTAGCGTCGTTTCCATAATTATAAACTGAATGTCCACGTAAATCATCATGTTGCTTTGGTTGGCGTTCAAAAATAGAGGTTCTGTAAATATGGCAGGCACATGAGAATCTACATTTGCTGAGATGACCTTAAATTAATTCTTCTGTAGTAATCCCCAATATATGTGGCGAGAACATACAAAACCTCTGATAAATAACCTAGGCCTTAACGGAGCTGCAGCCAGTTGGGAATTTTATCCTTAAAGTCGAAGCCTTTGAGTCCAAGTTAAGGGTTAAGTCATGTGTTGCTTGTATCTTAAGTGGTAGGTCTCAGATAGTCTCAGATGGTCTAGTCCAGGTCCAATTTAAATCTCAGCCCTTTGGTCAAACATCTTAACTAAAATTTAAGTATTCACTGACAGTCCAGGTTGAGGTTCACGTCTTTGGTCACTGGTGTGAGTTATGTTTAACGTATTCGATCACAAGGCCTACAAGGCTGAAGTCTTGACTAGTTCATAAGTCAATGGTCACAAGCTTAAGCCTTAGGTCTTTAGTCACAAGTCCAATATAAAGCTTAAGTTTAAGGTTTTGCCGTCAAATTCAGGTCAGATCTTTTGTCACTTGAATTTGAAGTCTACGGTCACACGGACAAGTCAAGCTCGTACTATTAAATTGTAATTATCCATCCATCCATTATCTTCCACTTTATCCTATATTAGGGTCGCTGGGCACACACTCACTCACACTTGATTGACTTGATCCATGTTTTTGGACTGTGGGAGGAAACCGGAGAACCTGGAGGAAACACACGCGGACACGGGGAGGACATGGAAACTCCACCCAGATTGGGATTCGAACCGGGAATCCCTAGAGCTGAGAGGCGAAGGTGCCAACCACTTAGCCACTAAGCCACCATTTCTTTTAAATATTGTACTTAGCGATAGGAAGCAGAGGGTCACTGAACCCTGAACATGGTCAGCATATCAGTGAGAGTCTTCTTTCCGTCAGATTTTCTTGTCAGTGAAGTAAATGCGTGCTGGCAGTGGTGTATTTCAGATAGAATACCGCCGAGGCCCGGATCAGGACTTGCTCTGGGACTTAAGCCTTTAATAATTCCCGCAGCCCACTTACACAAAGACGGCGCAAAATGATGAATGCCGCGTAGGCGGTAAAAGCCGGCCTTTTCAGACAAAAGACGGCAAGCCCACACAAAGCACGTTACTCCGACGGGATGCCGTATTAGGCCTTGGTGGTCTTTACAGCCTTAAACAAGCCAATCCAGGCATTTTATAGCAAGAAAACCCGAGGCCCGATGACTCAGTCTCAAAAAAACAGAGGATGCATTAGGAAGAAAAGTTTGGGAGCCGTTCTAAGATTAATCACACACTAACTGTGATCTGTTTAAATACCCGCTGCTTAAGCTGATGCCATTTGGACATGTATTGATTAAAGACTACAAAGATTCAAACACCCTCTATACAGCCCTTTTACTGTTATATAATTAGGGTGTTTCTTTTGTTGTTGTTGTTTTGCAGGTTTCTAGGGTGACCAGATGTCCCGCTTTGTGCGGGACAGTCCCGCAATTTCGTTTATTTTCACGCGTCCTGCAAATTGAGACGTTGTCCCGCATTGTTTTTCAAAGTTTTAAAGCATGTGTTATAATCCGACATTGGACGGCTGTGTTGTACGTTATCGGGGGAGAGGCAGGCTGTTTGAATGTCAACCAATCGGGAACGCGGACGCATGTTAAGGGCGCGTCCACCAACACAAACAATGCAAATTAGGTCATATATATATATATATATATATATATATATATATATATATATATATATATATATATATATATGGCAGTGCATTGGTGTCCCACATATATATCCCACTGTCCCATTGGTGTCACACACACACACACACACACACACACACATACACACACACACACATATATATATTCATTCATTCATTCTTTCATTATCTCCCGCTTCATCCTCTATTAGGGTCGCGGTGGGGTTTCCCATGCCCATCCAGGGGAGAACGTCTCGGGCGCTGGGCAGACAGACCCAGGACAGGGCGCCAATCCATCGCTGGGCAACATATATATATATGGGACTGCATTGGTGTCCCACACAAATATAGTCTTTGTCCCACATCTGGTGAATTGGAATCTGATCACCCTACAGGTTTCCTAATTTATAACCTACAGTAAAATAATTATATTAAAAGCCAGAAAGCAAAACAGAATTAATGTGAGTTTGTTATTAATTATCATAAACGGCCGTTAGTTTTGCGATTGTTTGAATCAAACGAACCGACTCTTTCGAACAGTTCGTAAAAGTAAACCCGATTGTAAAAAAGGTTTTAATAAAGTCGATATAAGTTTTAAATTTTTTTAATAAAGTAATTTTACCTTAGTTTATGGGACTCAATAGCGTTTTGAATGACTGTCAACAGAACTACTCGATTCAGTTTGGACATCGAACCGGTACAGATGACTCAGGAAAAAAAAGAGTCGTATACATCAAATGACTCGTTTTAGAAATTTCTTTGCTTAAACGTGAAGATAAATCTGCAAAATGTCACCGAAATATAGTTCTACCTGACAATTCTTTCGATTTTGCTGCAGTTGTGAACAAAAAAAAAGAGACAATTTCAGTATTGCTGTGACCTTAAGCTGCTGACTCATCATGGTGCTAACTGTAAATGCAGAACATTGTAAAGCGTCGTTTCCACAATAATAAACTGAATGTCGACGTAAATCATTAATGTTGCTTTCGTTTGCGTTAAAAGATAGAGGTACGCTTCTGTAAATATGAGAATCTATATTTGCTGAGATTACATTCAATTAAATCTTCAGTAGCAATTCCCAATATATGTGGCGAGAACATACAAAACTTCAGATAAATAAATGAGGCCTTATCTTAGATTCGGACTCATCCAGGCCCGGCCGCCCGTGAGGGGCCAGTTCCCCTCTGTTGCCCCGGAGATGATTATCCATCCACCCATTATCTTCTGCTTTATCCTCTATTAGGGTCGGGGGGGGTTCCGCACGCCCATCCAGGGGAGAACGTCTCGGGCGCTGGGCAGACACACCCAGGACAGGACGCCAATCTCACACAGACACACTCTATATGGGGCAATTTGGAGAACTTAATTGACTTGATCCATGTTTTTTGGACTGTGGGAGGAAACCGGAGAACCCGGAGGAAACCCACGCGGACACGGGGAGAACATGGAAACTCCACCCAGATTGGGATTAGAACCGGGAATCCCTAGTGCTGAGAGGATAACGTGCGAAACCACTAAGCCACGGAGATAATTAGATTTTGGGAATTTTATCCGTTAGTTAATAAGATAGCTTTGTTTGAACACCGGGTATCTTCGGGGTTCACGCGGGTCAGCGGGTCGACCGTGCACGGGTACGAGCGTCACGACTCAGACGGACGGGCTGCAGATTCCTCGCCTTCTGAACCCACGTTGATCCATTACACTCGGCGTTTATTTACGCTCACCTTCCATCAACTCATCCTCTGTTTGAACGAAGCTGCGGAAAATAATCACCTCCCGGCTGAACTGTTATCATAGCAGTTATTAACGGCCTGCGCCGCGGCCGGGCACGATGGTAACGCCGCGAGGATGAAACGTAAATAATCTGCGTATGATGATGTGATCCTCCGTTTATTAGTGCGAGGTGTATTTGGATGTGATTTGTGGGAAGGTAATTGCTCCATGTCGTTCGTGACGTGCGTCATATTAGGAGGCGATGGACCCTCGAACACGCGGCGTCCTGTTTATTCTGATCATTTACTGTCGATCTGATCGCCGCCTGCGTTCCTGTCTGCGCCGTTTACAATCTCCTCAATAAATACATCGCTTAACCAGCAGACTTAAACCGTCATCCATCAAATGTACTCAAATCAGACATTCTGCTGTAATTAATTACAGAGATTAATCACAGTCTTTGTTTTAATCCTTTCGCTTCTTTTTATTATGAATATTAAATATAAAATCGCTGATTTATTGATTGTCATAATAATAAAAAAAAAGAACAGTATTTTATTTCGGCTCAGTGTACAAGTTTTAAATAGATCAGCCTATTGTTGTTATTCTTCAGATTATTCCTATTAGAGGTGAAGGAGGTGCTGAAGCCTATCCCATCCCTCGCAAGTACCCTGGATAGGCTACCAATGTAACACAGTGTACAATCACAAACACATTTACCCCTGGAGGAATTTAATGTTAAAAACTGGCTTTGTGGCACGATTTTCGACTGTCGGAGGAAACTATAGTGCTCAGAGAAAAAATTCCCAGACACAGGGAGAACATGCAAATGCCACACAGAAAGGAATCTGCCCATCCTGCCTATTATTATTATTCATTCATTCATCTATTCACTATCTTCTGCTTAATCCTATAGGAGGCTCACCCAGGACAGGGCACCAATCTATCACTGGGCACACAGACACTCAATATGGGCCAATTGATGGCATTCGATTTACCTTGAATCCATGTTTTTGGACTGAGCACTGAGAGGAGAACATGCTATCCACCAAACCACCGTGCCACCTGTTCCTATTATTATTATTCATTCATTCATTCATTTATTCATTCATTCATTCATTCATTCATTATCTTCCGCTTATCCTCTATTAGGGTCGCGGTGGGGTTCCCCATGCCCATCCAGGGGAGAACGTCTCGGGCGCTTGGCAGATAGACCCAGGACTGGGCGCCAATCCATCGCTGGGCACACACTCACTCACACAGACACACTCTATATGGGGCAATTTGGAGAATTCAATTAACTTGATCCATGTTTTTGGACTGTGGGAGGAAACCGGAGAACCCGGAGGAAACCCACACAGACACAGGGAGAACATGGAAACTCCACCCAGATGGGGATTTGAACCGGGAATCCCTGGCGCTGAGAGGAGAACGTGCTAACCACTAAGCCACCGTGCCGCCTATTATTATTATTATTATTATTATTATTATTATTATTATTATTATTATAAAATTGATATAAGCATGCTTCTGCAGTTCATAATAGACTGGACTGTTGGGACAGAAGTCTCGGCTCTTGTCTCTCTCTCTCTTCTTTAGGTGGACTAAATTTAATTACAGCTTCAGAAATGTGCTTGGCATTCGTTTCATACGTTTCAAGGTGCAGCCCGAGCCCAGAAAACAAGACTGGCAGAGGCACACAGCGGCGGCTGTGGCGGCTCGCTAATCCGCAGAGAGAAAGGAAGAACCAAATGACTGTGACGCATGCTCTCTCGCACCGCATCTGTTTGTTCTGACGTATGTACAAAAAAAGAAGAAGGGGAAAAAAAAACAAAAAAAACAACAAACCCAGAGAAACATCTGTGCAACAAACATTTCAAATAATGGATTTTTCGTCTCCTGGTTTTGGTCCGCGTCTCAGAACCGAAGCGAAGTGTCGGCTGCCAAAATGCAGACTTACCAGGTTTTTTTTTTTTTTTTTTTTTTTTTACCAAACAAGACTTTATTGTTTTGTATTTATACAAAAAAAATTTTTTTTTTTAATTCCACGAATGAAAGCTGTAATGTTGGAAACGTAATTACACACAGTTTCAGTGATCATGTGAATCAGTCACACTGAGTTCTCAGTCTGGACCACACTTACACTCTATGTACAAAGTATTGGGACCCCGACTTGATGGGTTCTCATGCCGCAGCTAGAACAGCCTCCACCTTGGAGGGAGGTTTTATCCAGAAGAACACTTAAGAGGTCAGATACCGATGATGGGTGCATAGATGGGTTCTAACTCATCAGAGGTGGTGAAAAAGTGGTCATGTGCATTTCGCAACCCCACTTAAGTTCACGTTGATGTTCCTGCGCTTCACCGAAACATCTAAGCCAGACGTGTCGACGTTTTTCAAAAGTTTACTCAGAGCGAGGTGAGGGCGGGGCCTCCTGAACCCCCTGCTCTCTACACACCGTGGCCTAGATTCGGGACGACGCATCTGCATCTACCTGGCAGATGTAATCTCTCTGTCTCCACGCGGGCTGCGTTTCAGCAGGACCACAGAGAAGAACGTTGCGAGATTGCATCGCTTCACCCACGCGCCCCCGGTGCCAACGCCGCGCTCCCATACCCCGAAGAACCCAAGAGCCTGAAAGCCAAGCAGCCCTGGCGCCTCGGCGCTCGGCTCACGGCGCCGCGTAGTTCAGACGAAGCTCTATTAAGCACCTCTGTACAGGAAATCCAATACGAGTGCGCAACCCATCTCTTGACCTATATCATGTGCAGGTGCCTCGGAGGCCGCCTTCTCCTCTTTATTACCCGCATCATTTGCATTCACCTTTACAAATACGCCAGCTTCTTCGGAAGTGCCTTTTCTTCTCTCTCGCAGACGTACAGACAGGCGTCTCATTGAATAAGTGCGAAGACGTTGACATGGCACGCGTCGCACATCGAGGCAGGAAATCGCCTCGGAAAATAAATAAAAACCCCACAAAGATGACAATTTACACGAGGACGCCGTTCATTATCCGGCATCACCGAGGACGATCCAGTGGAACTCACCTCATAATCACTGAATTCAGGTCAATCAACCACCTAACCGTGTATCCTGTACAAATACATTTCACACCGGCCATTTTATTAGGTACATTTGTCATTATATCAGCCCCGCTCACCATATCGATGGACTTTGATGATGATCAGCACCCTGGACAGAACAGGTACTATTAGGGTGGTGGATGATCACCTGAGCACTGCCGTGACACTAACATGGTGATGCAGGTGTGTGTGTTGTGTTCTTCATCCTCTAATCCTCCATCAGTGCTACAGGATGCTGCAGGATGATGGTGGATGTACAGCTTTAGGTGGTGGATTATGCTCAAGATTCTCACCCTATGTATTTATTTATTTATTTGTTGTTGTTGTTTTAATTTTCAGTATTAGAGAACGCATTCTGACCATGACTTGGCGAAAAGTCCCCATTTAACCTGGACATTCAGTCTAACAAAGACCAAAGTCGTCACTCTTGACGTCCACATAAACCTCAGGGTTCTGTTGTTTGATGTTTCCAGAGACACGCGCTGCATCTGCGTGGGGTAACATATAGCGAGAGCATCATTTGCATGCCGGAACGTACACTTGAGTAACCGTAATTACACGTGACACCAATTACTCTGTTACTTTGTATTAAATTATAATGGAAAATTCCGCTGGAGAATCGGAGCCTAATTGCATCTTAATTTGCATAATTTTGCATATTAATCACATCTCCGATGAATAATAATTTTCAGCAGTTTTTCTTAATTTATGCATTGATAAAAAAAAAATTAAAAAAAAACAGAAAAATATTTTCCTGTGGGGGAAGAGAATGAGAAACTATTACTTACAGCTTTGCCTGTAATTTTTCTCATTATCGAGTGGCAGAGTTAAAGAAAAGAAAAACGAAGCCGCGCTGATGTGTGATATCTGTCCATCACCAAAATAACAAGGATGATTTTACATAATTCTTTTTTTAAAATAAAGAAATACACAGCAGGGTGGGTGGTAACATTGTGCATTAACATTGTGCATTTGATTTTTAATAAACATGTCAAGAGAGTGCAGAGTGGAGTCCAAAGGTCCGAGACCACCACAACATTCTACCATTTTACATTTTTAAATTAAAAGTCAGGACTCAGGACTTTTTTTTTTCCTCTTTAGTAATGTAGACAAAATTACAGACGTGTTTGATGTGTTAATTGGGTGACTGGTGTTTGGCATGTTCTTCTTTTGTTGTACTGACTGCGTGTTGAACTTTGACAGCGTACAGGAACTTAATCATGTGATCCACAATATGAAAATTGTGATGTCACAATATTCCAAAGAGCCTCTTGTGACTGAGAAGTTGATGGCGGTCAGCAGAAAACGCCGCGTGTGGTGTACGCTCTCCTCAAACCTTTGGTGGAACCCGAGGCAGGCGTATCAGTTCCCTTTCCCACAGCCTCGGTTCCTTCTCCTGCTTGGCGTCCATTCATCTAAGTGTATATAACTATATATATATATATATAAAAACTGTATATATCTATTAAAAAAAAAGAAACAGTGAGAGAAAGACAGGCAGCTTTCAATTAAAGGATAAATTTCAACATTAAGTTACAGAATTTTCAATCCCAGAGTTAAAAAGCTTTGGTTTAATTCAAGAATTCTAAAGACAAACGGGTAAAATCATGGCAGGTTTAATAATTTAGGTGCTGTATTGTTTTCGTTTGATCATTGCACTGGATAAAAGTTTTATTTTTACTTTTAATAGACAAATTATGAAATGTGTATGGCTATTCCTGCAGCTCTGGATTGGTTCATTGTGCTCCGATCATCTCACAGCTGTAAAGGCATTTCAGAGCAGAGATAATTACTGTAATACATCTTAAAAGGATTTCTATATCAGAGCTCCGTTTCAATAATTAAGAGACGTGCCGGTAATTATTTATCCAAACCCATCTTGTGCCAAATTCAGAGAAATTTAAATGAAGTAGGTGGAAATAGACAGGCAGGTGATGCAGCAGTTGGTAGCTATTTGTCATTTCAAAGGTAATGACCATGGATATCAAAGTTTTGTTTTTTTTTTTAACGCTCAGTTACTTAAATTACAAATGTCTTCATTTTCCGGGTTCGAAACACTGATTGTCTTCAAGGAAATATAACAGCTTAATGTTGTGGTCCTTTATTCTTAATACAGCATTTTGTAATGAAGTGCTCAGTGGAGCTTCAATTACATTTTAAATCACTTTTTTTTTCTGTCAAACTCTTTTTTACATCTTTACTCCCATAGTTTTAACGTTGTACACTTTTCGAAAAAATTTTAAGAATGGTATGATGTTTGTGCAATGCGAAAAGTGTTTAGTGGCCTTGCTCTACAACAAAAGTCCCAGACAGAGAGAGCAGGGTCGTTCTGTTGGCATGTTCTCCTCACGTCTAAATGGGTTTCCATCACAGACCCTGGTTTCCCTCAGTCCTCAGTCCAAGGGATTGCTAGAAGAAAACTGACCTTAAAGACAATGTGCTCTGAGAGACTACTGATCAGTGATCAGTGATCTATCCAGCATGCCTGCCTCCCTATGAGCCGGGATAGACTCTGCTCCACAATGAGGGTGTATGGAAAGTGGAATAAATGCGTAAAATTTAGAGGTCCAATATGCAGAACAGCCAGAGTTTAATCAGCGAGTTCAAGCAGGTGAATGCAGAATGCCAATCTCCCCCTAGTGTCACACGCCAGTACTGCAGTTCAGTAGAACAACATCAGTGTGGCAAACTGACCCCACTCGACCTGCCCCAACCGCAGGATGTGGGCCACATACACACCAGAAGCCATGCGCCAATCAAAAGTGGCTCATATTTTGGGACACGTGGGCATCGTGTCAAGGTTTTCATGTGAGCGCCACCTTCAGCTCACACAGCCTAATTATCAGTTAAAATAAATATAAGAGTTTAAGAGTCTGTATATAATAATCCATCCAGAACCTCCACTAATAATGATAAAATAATCCATCAGACGCACATTCTGACATCACGGCGTGCTGCGGTGGAACAAATTAACACTTACGAAACCTCGTGGTAAACTTTGCAGCGGGCAAGGATTGAGGCGCACAGACTCGCAAATACATTCAGACCTTAATGAAGCGTTTCCATCATCTGCGCACTGTGAAATAAATAGAGAAATAAGACGACAACTATGCATTGAGCCCGTACAAAAGCAGCTGACCTAGTAATCACCGAGAACAATGAGGGATTGTCATTATGTCCTCAGTCTGCCGAAGTCATTACCACTTTTAAAGGGATGATGTCTTGCACCTGTGCGCTTATAAAAGAGAAAAAGGGGGCACACAGCTGCAGAACGTGACGCTTCGCCGAGGCGTCTCTTTACGTCGTGAAAACGCTGCGAACTACGAACAACATTCACAGATCAGAGAGTTAGATACGGGGATTATTTTATAAAGGTAACGAGCTGGAAACGAGGTTATGGTGCTTTTCAATAAAATTAAAAATAATTTAAAAAAAAGATCACTGTGAGATGACAACGATATCCAATTCTTAGATTTTGGGCTTTATACAACATTGTGGAGTGTCTCTGTGAAAACATTCTGCCAATTCATCCAGAGGAACATTTGTAAGGACATACATACATCCATTATCTTCCGCTTTATCCTCTATTAGGGTCGCGGAGGGTGGGGGGGTCCTATCCAGGGGTGAACGTCTCATGTGCTGGGCAGAGACACCCAGGACAGGACACCAATCTATCACTGGGCACCCACTCACTCACACAGACACACTCTATATGGGGCAATTTGGAGAATTCAATTGACCTTGATCCATGCTTTTGGACTGTGGGAGGAAA
The DNA here is from genome assembly GCA_019802435.1 of Corydoras maculifer. Taxonomy (NCBI): domain Eukaryota; kingdom Metazoa; phylum Chordata; class Actinopteri; order Siluriformes; family Callichthyidae; genus Corydoras; species Corydoras maculifer. The sequence goes on from JAFMOD010000091.1 coordinate 190,987, forward strand.
CCGGAGAACCCGGAGAAAACCCACGCGGACACGGGTAGAACATGCAAACTCCACCCAGATTGGGATTCGAACCGGGAATCACTAGTGCTGAGAGGCGAACCATTGGTTTCCATGAATTGGGTGAGTCTAAAATACTGCGTTACAACTGGATGTGTGTGTGTGTGTGTGTGTGTGTGTGTGTGTGTGTGTGTGTGTGTGTGTGTGTGTGTGTGTGTGTGTAATCTTGGTCTCATTAGCACATCGAACATTGTGGCCTATCCCTGCACTTTAGCGCTTCACGTTTGGTTTGTATGTCAGTGAGTTTGGATGTGTTTCAGGGGCAACATATTATTAACATATTATTAAAATAGATTAAAAATTAAACAATCTTTAAAACTACTTTCTACTCTTTCGGTTGTGTTGTTGATGAAATTGTCACGTGTCACTGCTTTAGTTAGAAAGAAATCAATGGTGCGACGTGACGTGTAAAAAAAAATTTACAACCCCAATAAACACCGAGCATCATTACTATGTCAAAAATCAAACATTATAATGATAAGGAATCGATAAATGCACTTTTATTGTGTTGTGCGACCTTTGTAATATGGCGGATGTGTTGCGTGGATGCTACACATTTACGCAAAACGTCCACAGAACTGAGAACTAATTTACTAATTTAGTAAGTGACTTCTGCAGTTTAATTTTGGAGACGGATCGCGTTTTACGTGATTCGTTTGTTGCACAAGGTATGTGGTAACGTCAGTACGCATGCGCAGTTATCCGTTGGCGTCGACTTGGCATCCATTGTAAATATTAAAGTACAACTTTCTAATTAAAACTCTTTATTCTGACAGAACAATTTTAAGAGTTATAATGTCGTGAGCACACAGAGTACAAACCCACCGCTTTATAATTCTGTATTGTATTAAAAACTATTTTTCACGGTCGTCTCAAAGCGTTTGATCCTAAAGTTTTGTTTTTAAGTTTCGGCGTAAAGACTCGGAACAGCGGCATCTGGCGCCCTCTGCTGGAACAATTCAGGGGCATTAGGGACGTGTTTGTTAGAAAATTAACCCTTTAGAGACGTTTGACGATTTGTCTTTTCATTTATTAACCTAGAACACGAGGCCTTACTGAGGTAGCAACAATAAAACCGATATAAAGACACGAGGAACGCGGGTATGTGTCCAAAAGTATTAGGACACGTCTTTTAGTCGTTATATTAAAATGTGCCATTGATAGAGGAGTATAGATATAAGCATTTTGGACAGCTGTATGAATCCAAATGTTGGTGAACAGTTTGGGGAAGGCCCTTCTGCGCACAGCAAATGACATAAAGACATGTCTGAGGTGGCTGAGGACGCCCTCGGTGGACTGACATATAGTTTTCCATTTATTTAATATGGTCACCTGATCGGTACATGGCTGCCCTACACTGTTGTTGCTGACCGGCCGCTCAAGGAGGACGAGTCCCCGACTGAGCCTCGGTCCTCACAAGGTTTCTTCCTTGAAATAACAACACAACAGAGAGTTTTTTTCTTGCCACTTGGGGGTTTAAAGGCTTTTAATTCTGTAAAGCTGCTTTGTGACGATGTACTATTGAAAAAATCGTTATATTATTAAATTGCTTGAACTCAAATTACTTGAGGTTGAGTGACCCGCACTGAGCCCTGACCTCTGTTAGAGTGTGTTGGATCAGACGCAGCAGTGATGCTGGATTCTTTAAACCCCCCCCCCCCCCTCAGTGTCATGCCAGCCATCACTGTCCCTCCTACGGTCCGGTGGCACGGTGGCTTTGTGGTTTAGCATGTTCTCCTCTCAGCGCTAGTGATTCCCGGTTCGAATCCCCATCTGGGTGGACTTTCCATGTTCTCCCCGTGTCCACGTGGGTTTCCTCCGGGTTCTCCGGTTTCCTCCCACAGTCCAAAAATATGGATCAAGTCAACTGAGTTCTCCAAATTGCCCCATATAGAGTGTGTGTGTGTGAGTGAGTGTGTGTCCAGTGATAGATTGCCCCCCTGTCCTGAGTGTATCTGCCCAGCGCCCGAAACGTTCTCAACCTGGATGGGCATGGGGAACCCCCCCCCCCCGACCCTAATATAGGATAAAGCGGAAGATGATGGATGGATGGACCTACTGTCCCTGGTTCTACATCTACAGGGTGGAGCATTAAGGTGGAGGTGTGTGACGGAGCGTTAGTGTTTACAGATGTTGGTCATCGAAAGTACAGCTGTTTCTCGGAGCCATGGAACTTTGTTGGTTTGGACTTTTGTTGGTTTATTTTGCGTTTTGTGAGTTTAGAGAGTGGGGAAACTTTTAGCGCGCTGATTGGAAGAGAAAGTTCCACTTCACGTCTCCGTCTCGCTGCTCTGAACTCTTTTTAATGAAGTGATCATGCTAATGACTCGACAGTAAGACTGATGGATGTCGGCGAGCTGTGGATGGGTTTTAAATGTACTTAATGCGCTTCTTCCTTTATGATGTTTATTTTCTCTTTTCCTTCATTCGGTCGATAGACGGTTGTTAACGGCTTTGCTGGTGGCTATTTACACGCACGGCGCTCATCAGAACATCTGCCACCATTCTGACTTTCCACCCACACACTTCCACTCTCACTCCACGAGAGGGTTTAGTATAGATATAATATACGGACAGAAGTATGGGGACACCTACCAACTTCACCCGACAAAGGTGTGCTTTCACGATTTTGAAGTGTGTCTGGGGGACGTTTTGTCTTGAATACTGGATGGAACCTGAATAGTAATTGGACTGGCGGTCCCGCAGGACGCCCCCTAATGGACTCACATATAGTTTTCCAGTTGTTAAATATCGGTACATAGCTGTCCTACATTGAAGTCTCGGTCCTCACAAGGTTTCTTCCTTAAATAACAACATAACAGGGAGTTTTTTCTTGCCACTGTCGCTTCGGCTCGCTCTTTGGGGGTTTAAAGGCTTTTTATTCTGTAAAGGTGCTTTGCGACGACGTACTGTTGTAAAAAGCTCTATATAAATAAATTGCTTGAACTTACTTGTCTATGGGTGCAGGAAAGTGTCAGTGAGGTCAGACACTGATGTTAGATAGTGGCTCACAATCTCTGTTCTAATTTATCCCAAAGGTATAACGTGGCAGTGAGGTCAGCGCTCCATGTGATATAATGCCATGGTTACAGGACTAAAAACGACCCAAACCAGAAGAAAGACTCTAAAAGTCAGACGCACGTTACAGAAGTTCAACACATGGTGCTGATTAAAATTCAAATTAATATACAAAATATTCATTCATTCAGCCCAGCGATGGATTGGCGCCCTTTCCTGGGTCTATCTGCCCAGCGCCCGAAACGTTCTCCCCTGGATGGGCATGGGGAACCCCACCGCGAACCTAATAGAGGATAAAGCGGGAGATAATGAATGAATGAATTCATTCATTCATTCATTCATTATCTTCTACTTAACCCTCTACTTTCGGGAGAAAATTCCGGGCGCTGGGTAGAAACACCCAGAACAGGGCGCCAATATATCGCTGGGCAAATACACTCACACAGACACACACTTTCACTACATGGGGCAATTTAGAGCATTAAATTTAGCTCGAATCCATGTTCTTGGACTGTGGGAGGAAACCGGAGAACCCGGAGTAGACCCACACCGACACGGGCAGAACATGTAAGCTCCACCCAGACTGGCACTTGAACCTGAATCCCCAGCACTGAAAGGCGGACATGGCCTTACAAACTATTAATAAATAATTCATTCATTCATTCATTATCTTCTGCTTTATCCTATATTTGGGTCATGGGGGGGGGGGTTTCCCCATGCCCATCCAGGGCAGAACATTTCGGGCGCTGGGCAGATACACCCAGGACAGGACGCCAATCTATCGCTGGGGACACACTCACTCACACAGACACACTCTATATGGGGCAATTTGGAGAATTCAATTGGCTTGATCCATGTTTTTGGACTGTGGGAGGAAACCAGGGAACCCGGAGGAAACCCACGCGGACACGGGGAGAACATGGAAACTCCACCCAGATGGGGATTCGAAACGGGAATCCCTAGCGCTGAGAGGCGAACGTGCCAACCACTAAGCCACCGTGCCGCTTTAATAAATACTTATTATAATAATTTCCACGTTCGCTTCAATATTGCGCAAACATAACGAACGGAGTGTTTCTTTGAACCCTAATAAGATTATGACATCACAGCGTATTGGTGTTTTGACTCCACATCCATTACCCGCTCCCGTCGTGAATAACAGCCTTAATAAAAGCACGAGAAACTTAATGGTATCCAGATTTCTTCTGGCATGAGGATTTAGTGCTGCCTAATTAAGGAGGAGGCATCATTAGGAATATTTATTGAAAACATCTCTGATACATGTGTCATCCCATTTCCCCTGCAAAAAGCCCATTTTCCCGGCGCCGATTCTTTAATCGTGACGGAATTCATTAAGTCATTATGAATATGTTAGTAGGATTATCATTTTAAGCTGTAATAGAGGTTCATGGGGGGGTCACGTGTGCACACAGGTCTTAATATGATTACATTCTAAATAAAAATGGGTAACGCCGTATTAGCAAATTATTCACTCAAGCATCAGCGATGAGAGAAAAAAAAAATCCCCCCCCGCAATACACACCCGCCGCTGCAGATGTGCGTTTAGGAGAGATTGTACTGCCGCGTGATCCCGCGCCTGTGGATTAAACCTGCGATTTACTTTATTAATCCGCTTAATATGAAACTCGGCGTTCTGCGGATGCAATAATAAAGGCATGGGGCACTGTTTTAAAAACGCAGTGTGTGTATGTTTATGAGAGTGTGTGTGTGTGTGTGTGTGTGTGTCTGTGTGTGTGTGTGTGTGTGTGCGCGCGCCGTTAGGCAATGATTTCACAGAGCTCAGAATCACACATTCCAGCTGAGCAGCTGATTAATGGAACGGTGGAATGAATGAGAGGCGATGGGTTTGAACTCAGAGACCGATTTAGTCCTCATTGGTTCGGAAAAATAAATTAGAATAAACATCCATCCATCCGTTATCTTACGCTTTATCCTCTATTAGGGCCGCAGGGGGGGAGAGGGGGGGTCCCCATGCCCATCCAAGGGATAATATTTCGGGCGCTGGGCAGATAGACCCAGGACAGGGCGCCAATCTATCGCTGGACACACACTCACTTACACACACACTCTATATGGGGCAATTTGGAGAACTAAATTGACTTGAGCCATGTTTTTGGACTGTGGGTGGAAACCGGAGAACGCGGAGGAAACCCACGTGGACTCGGGGAGAACATGGAGACTCCACCCAGATTGGGATTCGAACCGGGAATCCCCATGAGAGGCGAACCACTAAGCCACCGCTTATAGTAATTTCTTTTTTTTTCTTTTGTAAAGTTGGTCTGTAATTAGGGGCGGCACGGTGGCTTCGCATGTTCTCCTCTCAGCACTAGGGATTCCTGGTTCGAATCCCCAACTGGGTGGAGTTTCCATGTTCTCCCCGTGTCCCCGTGGGTTTCCTCCGGGTTCTCTGGTTTCCTCCCACACTCCAAAAACATGGTTCAAGTTAATTGAGTTCTCCAAATTTTGATCTGGCCCACTTGGCATTGAAGGCCCTGGGGCCAGACCACTAAGATGCGGACCACCAGACTGGACTTACCGTCGCACAAGTGTCTCAAAACAAAATTGTCTCGTATTTAGGGAGCACTGCCAAATCAGAAGTGTTTATTTACCCGTGGGGCACTTATTACTCATATAGAGGGAGGGAGGGAGGGAACGGTGTTATATGCCTACAGAACATATCAAAACCGATAAATAACTTTTTAAATACCCCTACATCAGTAATGAGGAATTTAATTTCTGATTGATTTAAGAGCGCAAGAAAATAGGCGTGTATCTGTCGCCCTCTGGTGGATTAAGTCATGTATTACATGTGTGCACACAAGGAATAATACAAACGCAATGTGTTAATAATGACTTTAATGTTGTATTTTAAGGACCATAGGCTGTAATGCCACACACACACTCACTCACACACTCACACACACACACACACACACACGTACTGTCATTGTATGCACAAATGTATTGTAACGTTGCCCCATTACATCCAAGTTGGTCCCATCGGCCTACACTTTTTTTGGTGCGGCTTTCTTTGAGATTTTGGTTTGTGTGATGAAAAAGAAATGGGCCTTCCCCAAACTGTTCCCACAAATTGAGTGCTTGATTTTATTCACCAGTTCTAATGGGACCTGAATAAAACACCTGAACTCAGCGACCCACAATACTTTTGTCCATATAGTGAATACTGCCGTTCTTTATAGACTGAATAAACACACGTTCATTTACAAAACTAATGATCAGACACCATGATGCACGTGTTTTCAGCGCCACCGCTGTCGCTGCTCTTAATGGTAAATGTGCAGTGATTAATGAAAACGATTTAGAAAGGTTCCTTATTAGACTCCAGCTGAATGAGAACGTTGCGGAAGCTCTCCACACACACTTCTCCAGTGGGGTGTCTCATCGACGCCGAGCACCAGACCTCCTCGAACAGCGTATCAGGAATTGGAACCCCGACATTACGACAGATCTGCAGCATCTGAGGTGAGAACAGAGAGACGAACGGGAACCGAGTTAGAACTCCGTCAGAAACGCTCTTGAGGAACCCACTCGGGGTTCCTGTGGGTTTGGAGTTGCACCACAGAACCACTGTCTGAGGGGTGGGCGGCCGGACCGAAGACATGCAGCAACATGCGCCGGTTTATTAAAGGAACCAGCACTGAGGTCTAGAGTGTTGGAACTAGGGTGACCAGATGTCCCTCTTTTTGCAGGACAGTCGCACAATTTCGTTACTTTCGTCCCGCAAATTGAGACGTTGTCCCGCATTGTTATTGGAAGTCAGACTCCAGTTTTGAAACGTGTGTTTTATAATCTGCCATTGGACAGCTGTGTTGTCTGTTATCGGGGGAGAGAGGAGAGAGAGGTTTGAATGTCAACCAATCGGGAACGCGGACGCATGTCCGTTCTGTTTAACTGGACACAGTCGCATTTCCATGTTCTCCCCGTGTCCACGTGGGTTTCCTCCGGGTTCTCCGGTTTCCTCCCACAGTCCAAAAACATGGATCAAGTTAATTGAATTCTCAAAATTGCCCCATATAGTGTGTCTGTTTGTGTGAGTGAGTGAGTGCCCAGCGATGGATTGGCGCCCTGTTCTGGGTGTATCTGCCCAGCGCCCGAGATGTTCTCCCCTGGATGGGCATGGGGAACCCCACCACGACCCTAATAGAGGATAAAGTGGGAGATAATGAATGAATGAATGAATATAAACATATACTGTTTGGAGAAATCAGGAACGTCATCCCCCTAAAGTACATTAAAGGACTGTCTGTCCGTTTAATTGGACACGTCTATATATACGTTTTTATTTTCTGTTATGTGCTAAAGGGCAAAGTAAAGATGTTTTTTTTTGTTTGTTTGTTTTAACTTATTTTAGACAAGGAGGCACGGTGGCTTAGTGGTTTAGCATGTTCTCCTCTCAGCTCTAGGGATTCCCGGTTTAAATCCCCATCTGGCTGGAGTTTCCATGTCCTCCCCGTGTCCGCGTGGGTTTCCTCCCGGTTCTCTGGTTTCCTCCCACAGTCCAAAAAACATGGATCAAGTCAATGGAGTTCTCCAAATTGCCCCATATAGTGTGTGTCTGTGTGAGTGAGTGTGTGCCCAGCGATAGATTGCCCCCCTGTCCTGGGTGTATCTGCCCAGCGCTTGAAACGTTTTCCCCTGGATGGGCATGGGAAACCACCCCCCCCCACCCCCCACCCCCCCCCCCGTGACCCTAATAGAGGATAAAGTGGAAGATAATGGATGAAAATGAATGTTATTTTAGGCCTTGATGCATTGGTGTCCCACATTGTTCCACACAAACATAGTCTTTGTCCCACATCGGGTGAATTGGAATCTGGTCACCCTGGTTGGAACCATTTAGTTTCTGCAAGAAAGGATACGGAGGGTGAAAGCGATCGGTCAGTGTGACGTTCTCATACCTCGTCTTTGGTGCGAGAGCTGAAGTAGTGTTCCTCGTGCACGCCGAACTGCGAGTGGAGCGGGGGGGACAGCAGGTCGTACGCCGTGGCCTGGTCGCCGTAGTTGGTGCGGTCGCTGATGCGCCTGATGCGTGGAGCGGCCAGGTCGGTGCGTACCGTAGGGACTCCGTACGGCTGGTCATCTACAAAACAATAAAAAAAGACAAGATTTGATCAGAAAACTATCTTAAACAAGTTCTATTGAAAGATCCGGTGAAAAGTCGAGGTCCTAATTCATCTTCAGGCCCATTTACTCAGATGTGGTGTACTAAAGATGACGTGACGTGAGGAGAACATGCAAAACTCCAAACCTGGCATCGCGACTTACCGCAGCTGGGACGCTGGCCCACGACGGCGCCGACGGAGGAGGAGGAGGTGAGGTAGTGCTCAGCCCCTGCTCCACCTCTGCTCAGGGTTCTAGGTTTTTTTAGGATGCTCCCTGCCCTGATTGGCTCCAGATCCTCCGCACGAAGCAGAACCTCTGCTCCACTCTGCATGTTGGCCGGCGCTGACCTCGGTGCTGAAACCGGTACAAACTTATCCCGGTCATCCAACATCCAACAACAAGGGGACTGAATGAAAGGTGCGTCCCAATACTTCTGTTCATAAATGCATATTTTATTTATCCATCCATTATCTTCCGCTTTATCCTCTATTAGGGTTGCCCATCCAGGGGAGAACATTTTGGGCGCTGAGCAGATACACCCAGGACAGGACGCCAATCTATCACTGGGCACACACTTACTCACACAGACACACTCTATATGGGGCAATTTGGAGAATTCAATTGCCCTTGATCCATGTTTTTGGAGTGTGGAAGGAAACCGGAGAACCCGGAGGAGACCCACGGTGACACGGGGAGAACATGGAAACCCAGATAGGGATTCGAACTGGGAATCCCTAGCGCTGAGAGGAGAACATGCTAAACCACTAAGCCATTGATTTATATATATATTCATGTGAATCACCTCCTGTCAGGACTCGTTGGTCGGCTCGGGTGATCGGCATCTTCTCCTTCCAGTTAAGAAAATTAGCAAATTCCAAGAAGTTGATGAATCCATCGCGGTCCAGGTCGCAGTACCTCATGAGTCCGTCCAGGACGTCTTCGGAGAGCTCCAGGTTGAACTGAGGACACGTGTCCCGTAGGTCGTCCTTGTCGATCTTCCCCTGGTTCTTCTGCGCGAGAATCAGAACGACGACTCGGTAAGGATGACGTACACACGGAACTTCAGGTCCAGACCCATCACGTCCGTCTGTAAAGACGTAAAGGACCGGACACCCAAAAAACGGTAGAGCGTGGGTCACATGGTTCACCTTGTCGTAGTGTCTGAAGGCTTGGAGAAGGGACGAGAAGTTATGGAAGTTGGCCTTCTTCAGGTGCTGGCGCACGGCGCTGACCAGGGCTCTGCATCGGCTCTGCGACTCCGGAGGGTCTGGAGAGGATGCTCCAGGCTGGAGGTCACCTGCCCCCCCCCCCCCCAAAGTGGTAAAAAACATCCCAGGTTCCAAAACGTATGTGATCATTAATCAGAACCTCGCACGCTTAAATATACAAAATACTGTGAGGTACCGAATGTGTCCTGAGGTGGAGACACCCTGGTTCTGGGTTTCATCGGAACTCCGAAGTTCTCTGCGATCCTGCAAACAGAGTCAACGCCAATTTGATTTTCATTCATCCATCCATTATCTTCCGCTTAATCCTATTAGGGTCTGGGGGGGGGGGGGGGGGGTCCCCCCCCCCCCCCCCCCCCCCCCCCCCCCCCCCCCCCCCCCCCCCCCCCCCCCCCCCCCCCCCCCCCCCCCCCCCCCCCCCCCCCCCCCCCCCCCCCCCCCCCCCCCATGGAAACTCCACACAGATGGGGATTCGAACCAGGAATCCCTACAGCTGGGAGGAGAACATGCTAAACCACTAAGCCACCGTGCCGCCCACCAATTTTATTTGATTCGAATTTATTATGACACACAATGGGCACACGGGCTTAGTGTTTTGCATGTTCTCCTCTCAGCGCTGGAGATCCAGGTTCGAATCCCGATCTGGGTGGAGTTTCCATGTTCCCCCCCGTGTCCGCCCGCATGGGATTCCTCCAGGTTCTCCGGCTTCCTTCCACAGTCCAAAAACATGGATTCAAGGTAAAATAAATGCTTTAAATTGCCCCACATACAGTAGTGTGTGTTAGTGTGTGTCTTTGTGAGTGAGTGAGTGTGTGCACAGGGATAGATTGGCGCCCTGTCCTTGTTGTATCTGCACAGCGACCCGAAATGTTCTCCCCTGGAGCAACCGTCCCCCCCCTCGAGCAAAGTCCATATAGACATGGTGGAGGTGAGTTTTGAAGTGGACAAACTCAAGGTCATAAGATCGTAAACCTTTATATAATACAATGCTAAAAATATTTTACATAGCTCCGTTTATTAAATTAAATCAAAGCAGACGATCCGATCGTTAGAACCCACCGTCTGTGCACTTTGCCGATCTGCGGCTGCGTCCTCTCCCTGAAGTCTTCGTATCTTTTCGAAACCAGTTTTGCACTGTGGTTCGTTAAGGATAAAGACAAAGCATTTTAGTTATTATTTTAGTGATTATTATTATTATTATTATCGTTATTTTATTTTATTATTATTTCATTACAGTTCCACCTTTCTCAGACACCCGAAGCCATTGCAGTACACGTTACTATATGGTCAAAAGTATGTGGACACTTCAGATATTAAAGGAGTGTGGGAGCTCAGTGGTCAGAATGTTGGGTTATCAGCCTGAAGGTTGTGGGTTCAAATCCCAGGTCTGCTAAAGTTACCAATGTAGATGCTGTATGTTTTGTTTTTTTTTGGATAGATTTTCTGCTAAATGACCAAAAGTGAAAGCAATCTCTGTGTGTAACACTTTGCGTAATGTAGAAACTGTTCAAACAGATAAAAGGGTCTGAGATTTTCAGAGACACGCTTTAAAAATTTGTACAAAGCCGTTATATCTGCAAAGCAGCAACCACCTCCGGATGCTCCTGTAGGTATGTAGATGCCCCAACACTTCTGTTTATGTATTGTATCAGGTAAACCAGGTGACAGGGCATGGTCAACAGCATCAGAGTTCATGTTTAAAACATCTGGGTTGATTGATTCATCAGCCGCTTACTTCTGCGCATCACAATGCCATTGGAGAGAACGCCTGGCGTTGGCGCCGTCGTTACGATGTGGAGTTGGAACCCCGAACCTGCTGCACCGCCTGTACGCATCAGAGTCGGAGTCCCTGTTCACACGTTCACCTGAAACGCCAAACAGCGGAAACTAAAGACATCACGCAGCACGCTTATTTAATCTTAACTTATTCATTCATCCATCCATCCATTATCTTCTGCTTTATCCTCTATTAGGGTCGCGGAGGGGGGGGTTCCCCATGCCCATCCAGGGGAGAATGTCTCAGATACACCCAGGACAGGACACCAATCTATCGCTGGGCACACACTCACCCATACATACACACTCTATATGGGGCAATTTGGAGAACGCAATTGACTTGATCCATGTTTTTGGACTGTGGGAGGAAACTGGAGAACCTGGAGGAAACCCACGCGAACACGGGGAGGACATGGAAACTCCACCCAGATGGGAATTCGAACCTGGAATCCCTAGAGCTGAGAGGGGAACGTGCTAAACCACTAAGCCACCGTGCCACCCATTTTAACTTAACAGCCCGTAATTTTATAATGGACCATCGTTGGACCGTCTTACATCACAGCTGCTTATTCACGTTACTCACCCACGACGTCAGAGTTATGGGAGCGTCCAACGTTCCTGCGTTCCTCCGGCTCTGCAGTTTTAGGGGGGTTAATGAGGTCACCGGCGCAGAAAGCTGTCCGGATTCATATGACAATAATAAGTTAATTCATGGCTGACTTTTCTGTGTGGATTCTCAGATTTTTCCGTGTCGGTTTGTCGTACTTGGAACTGATTTAACACCGAATGTTGTTTTCTCAGGATGAACACCGTTTGGGAGCCCAGGCCCCAAAACACAGGACTTTCCAAGCGGAGCTTTTTGGCGACTCCCATAAACGAGCTCCTGAATCTCACGCAGTCTCTCCTGGAAACGAGTCTTAGGTGGAGGAATGATCACGGACGAAGCCTGTAAAAAAGAAAACAGACGGTAAAGCAACCAGCAAGCAGGTAGGATGAGTGCCAAACTGTGTGGAAACATTTTGGGGAAGGCCCCTTTCTGTTCATGAATGTGCCCCAGTGGTCCTTAAATAGAGTGGGTGTGTTTGGTGTTATACAACTTGACTGGCCCACGCAGAACCCTGCCCTAAACCCCATCCACCACCTTTGAGATAAAGTGGAATGGTGCATGCAACCTCCAGAAAGACCAGGGGTCGCTCTTTTTTAGGATTTAAACCAAGGTCCTTGTTAATGTGATTTGACAGAGCTGCTCTCTGATCATCTGCATCTTTCTTTTATGTAATTATTTAATTAATAGAGCCTAAACAAACATGACAAAGGCATGAATTAATACTTACAGCGACTGATGGTTTGCTGCTTATTCCATGAACCAGAGTGCTGGCAACATCAGGATCATCAGCCTTTCCGTAAAACACGCGGATCATTCCCGGCTCGGGATGGTTACTGCTGAGGAACTTTCTGACCGATGGAGGAGTGAGAGGCTACGACGAGCACAAAATTATTTAAATGCAGAACTACAAAGTCCATCTATAAGGTAAGTGGAGCTGATCACATGGACAGTGAGGGTGGAAACATTAAAATATTATTATTATTCATTCATTCATTCATTCATTATCTCCCGCTTATTCTCTATTAGGGTCGCGGTGGGGTTCCCCATGCCCATCCAGGGGAGAACGTCTCGGGCGCTGGGCAGATACACCCAGGACAGGGCGCCAATCCATCGCTGGGCACACACTCACTCACACAGACACACTCTAAATTGGGCAATTTTGAGAATTCAATTAACTTGACCCATGTTTTTGGACTGTGGAAGGAAACCGGAGAACCCGGAGGAAACCCACGCAGACACGGGGAGAACATGCAAACTCCACCCAGATGGGGATTCGAACCGGGAATCCCTAGCGCTGAGAGGCGAATGTGCTAACCACTAAGCCACCGTGCCGCATTATTATTATTATTATTATTATTATTATTATTGTTATTTTTATTATTATTATAGTATTATTTTCATGCAATAACATTGACGTAGAGAGTGTAAATCTAAATAAACAGATTTATTAATGACTCACCTTTGGTGTTATTTCCTGGAGACATTCCTGAGCTCTGTCACCTCCCGGTAAAGCTTTCCCTGCCTTTTATTAGAAAGCAGACGTTAATCACCTTAAACGCGAAATTCTTTATACATCGGAAATATATCATCAGAAATGAACGAGCGGCGCCGCCAGGTGCTTTATGAGATAAATTACCGGTCTGATCTCTGGTAACGTGTCCTTGGGTCTCCAGGCTGAAGACATCCGCTCAAAACGAGTCATTTGCAACCTTTAAAAGGTATGAAAGGTATAAAGTAATGTTTTAACGGGATCAGGGTGACTGTCGCCTGACACTCGCAAAGGTGATCTGGATGTTTACACGTGGTCACCGGGCAACCAGCCTGCAACTCCGCTGACCAATCAGATTAAAGATGATGCTTATTAATACATTAACACATGACCCCACATAGTGCTTGTTAGTGTGTGTGTGTGTGTGTATTATATATATATATATATACACACACACACACACACACACACACACACACACACACACATATATATATACCAACCAACCCTGTGCTTGGGTGTGAGTCGCTCAGTATAAAAGCGTCTGCTCAATAACCAAATTAAAAATTTTAATTAATAATTTGAGTTGTGGGCGGCACGGTGGCTTAGTGGTTAGCACGTTCGCCTCTCAGCGCTAGGGATTCCCGGTTCGAATCCCCATCTGGGTGGAGTTTCCATGTTCTCCCCGTGTCTGTGTGGGTTTCCTCCGGGTTCTCCGGTTTCCTCCCACAGTCCAAAAACATGGAACAAGTTAATTGAATTCTCAAAATTGTCCCATATAGAGTGTGTCTGTGTGAGTGAGTGTGTGCCCAGCGATGTTCTCCCCTGGATGGGCATGGGGAACCCCACCGCGACCCTAATAAAGGATAAGCGGAAGATAATGAATGAATGAATTTGAGTTGTATACTGCTCTACTTAATCTGAGGTATAGATTTAGGGTCCATAAAGTGCACATTATGTTGGTTGTGAAGTAGCTGTTATATGTAGCACCTTGTTCCTGGGGAACGCTGTCTCGTCCCACATATATTGTACTGCACTTTTTATTGTGGAATGACAAATAAAATACTTGAATACTTGGGTACTAGGGTCTATACTTATACTTGCTACAAGAATAAGTACTAAGTAGTACTTAGGAAACCGGAGAACCCGGAAGAAACCCACGGGGGAGAACGTGGAAACTCCACCCAGGTTGGGATTCGAACCGAGAACCCCCAGCGCCGAGAGTCGAACCTGCAGCCGCCATGGTTAAAGCCATGCAAAAAAAAAGATCCAGGACAACCAATGGAAAGTGTACGACTGCTTTTCCCGTGTTCTGATTGGCCGACCGGCCTCTCACGTCACTGGTTGTCAGTTTCCCTCAGACGCTCTGTCAGTCAGCAGGCGGTTTGAAGTTGCGCACGGACTCCAGTTCCAGTTCCAGTTCCAGTTCCCGTTCTGGTTCCAGTTCCTTCCCCAGCGGGAGCTCCGGTGTGTAATACCCTCTCCGTGTTCGGTTTGAGCCTCGGTCCGCGGCTGTTTCGCGCGCTGTCACCGCGGGCGGACGGCCGGCGGGAGGCGGTGAGTCCGCGCGGGTTCCCTTCATCATCGCTCCGGTCGGTTAGCCGCGTTAGCCTCGTTAGCATGCCGTCGCCCGAAACGCAGGCCCGGCTTCCAAATTACACAAACCTGGAAGCAGCCGGACGAGTTTTAATTCTGTAAATGCTGTAAAAAGCCCTCGGCGCCCTCTGCGGACCCGCTGCGCGGTTAAATGTCGGCGTATTTCGGGATGACGCTGCTGTTTTGCGGCTGTAACGCAGCTAACTGGCTAACGCTTAGCAAGGGACTGTCAACAAACATCGACCGGTTTATCGACAAGACGAGTGTAAAAATCAAACGTTTACCTAATTATTATAATACTAACATTTATATTTGAATTAGACATGCGCGACTTCGTGTGTATCGTGTGTTTTATTTCGAGTTTGTGCGATTTTTTTTCAAAAATGGCAACAGTAATGTAAACATTAAATTCATCGCTATGATTTTTTTTATATACCTCATGCCACGTACATCATACTGCCTTGGGTCTGTAAAATAGTATATAATAAAAATACACGTTTATTCGTCATCCAGCTATCTGCAATCACAACTTTGTAGCGGCAGCAGTTTAGGGAAGGGTCTTTCTGTCACAACAGTGCACTAGTTTCCAGAACTTCGTTAAATCTAGTTAGGTTTTTATATTTATATAGGTTTTTTTATAAAGGTGGCACGGTGGCTTAGTGGTTTAGCATGTTCTCCTCTCAGCACTAGGGATTCCCGGTTCGAATCCCCATTTGGGTGGAGTTTCCATGTCCTCCCCGTGTCCGTGTGGTTTTCCTCCGGGTTCTCCGGTTTCCTCCCACAAGTCAATTGCGTTCTCCAAATTGCCCCATATAGAGTCTGTATGTCTGTGAGTGAGTGTGTGTCCAGCGATAGATTGGCACCCTGTCCTGGGTGTATCTGCCCAGCGCCCAAAACGTTCTCCCCTGGATGTGCTTGGGGAACCCCCCCCCGCGACCCTAATAGAGGATAAGGCGGAAGATAATGGATAGATTTATTGTATAGAGAAACCATATGAATGAAATCCTATATATTATGTATTATATAAGGTAACCACAGTGGTTAAAATATTAACCAACAGGTTCGGGATGAATTGGAACCCTGGCTTTTGGGTGCTGACGGACGGAGGCTGTGAGGAAAGCTGATGGTCAGCTGATACCATATTAGTTATTTTGGTGGGATTGCAGCTCAAGTGGACGGGACAAGGTCCATAACGTCGTGGTTATGAGTTTGGCGTGAAGGAACCTGACTTCAGCCCCATAATACACACTTGACTTCTTAAATCTTAACATCAGTATCCGAACTCCCTAATGCTGAATGGACGAAAATTTTTAGAAACAAACTACAATCTTTGTTAAAATCTAAAGAAGTCCTTATAGTGTTGCTCCTGGTTTAAACACATGTATTCTATGTGTTTATGTATATACAGCACTCTTGTTTAACGTGTTCTTAATTTTTAACATCACTGATTCTGATTCAAAGCCAGAAGTGTTTATGTGAATGTGCAGGTTTCACACACACACACCGTCATGTCCATGGCTGTTATATTTATCCTTGCAGTTTGGTTGGGTGTTGAAATGTCACCAGATGAAGCAACAGATTTGTAAAGAGGCAAAACAGAGTGACTGTGTTGTAAATACAGAGTGACGCGTAAATGCCATGCACAGGGTGTTTTAATGTCTAGTCTGGTACCGGACGTTCTGACCAGATTCGGTCGTGTTTGTTGAGTGAGCGTGTGAGAAGTGGCAAGTAAGAAAATTAATTTATTAAAAATTCTGTTTCATCCAAAAGGGAAAATGTTTAGTGTTCCTAAAAAATATGTAACCCTAGTGTAGCTGGATGAGCAACATGGTGGCTTAGTGGTTGGCACCTTAGTTCCTCCCACATTCCGAAAACATGGATTCAGAGTCAATTAAAAGCTCTTAATTGGCTTTCATAGTGTGTGTTTGTGTGAGTAAATGTGCCCAACGATAAATTGGCGCCCTGTTCTGGGTGTATCTATGACCCTAAATGAGGATTAAGCAGAAGATAATGAATGAATTAATGAGTTTAGCTGCAAGGTCTGGTCCAGTAAGCTGTTTTCTTTCATCTGACTTTGATGAAGGTGGCGAACTGTTAATAATGACGATGATTCATTCATTCATTATCTTCTGCTTTATCCTCTATTAGGTTCGTGGGTGGGCTTCCCCATGCCCATCCAGGGGAGAACGTTTCAGGCGCTAAGGCAGATACACCCAGGACAGGGCGTCAATCCATCGCTGGGCACACACTCACTCACAAAGACACACACTATTTGGGGCAATTTGGATAATTTAATTGACTTGATCCATGTTTTTGGACTGTGGGAGAAAACCGGAGAACCCAGAGGAAACCCACGCGGATACAGAGAGAACATGGAAACTCCGCCCAGATGGGGATTCGAACCGGGAATCCCTAGCGCTGAGAGGCGAACATGCTAAACCACTAAGCCACCGTGCCGCCGATGACGATGATGATGATATTGATGCTGATGCTGGAGCCGACATGGCGTCTCACCTTCACTCACCTCATGAGATTTCCTGACTTTGCATTTCATTTACAAACCGCGCGATCACGCTTTTAAAGCACTTGACGTTTTAAATGATGTAATGCTGGTGTCGGTCATGCCTCTGGCTCTGCGTGATGGGCGTGGTTCCCATACCTGTGACCTGCATTCAAAGTGGAGGAATTCAGAATTTAAATTTAAGGTTCCAGGGCGGCACGGTGGCTTAGTGGTTTAGCATGTTCTCCTCTCAGCACTAATGATTCCCGGTTTGGAACCCCATCTGGGTGGAGTTTCCATGTTTTCCTTGTGTCCGCGTGGGTTTCCTCCCACAGTCCAAAAACATGAATCAAGTCAATTGAGTTCTCCAAATTGCCCCATATAGAGTGTGTTTGTGTGATGAGTGTGTGCCCAGCAATAGATTTTCCACAGATGGACAACATACCCAGAAAACGTCGTGAACACACAGAACCCGACTCAAAACCACTGTACGTTGGCATGACACACTTTGCTTTTAAAGCGGCGTCAATTTTTTTAGGTACTCATTTAGAAAATGACACGTTTCTTCTGAGGACCGTCGCATTCGCTTTTGTCCTGCCTCGTCATGTCCGTGTGACTCAGCTGTGCTGAGATCAGAGCGTTATTCTCTTTTTTTGTGGTGATGTAGGTTCATGGTGATGAAGGAATCTGGACCAACCAGATGGACCTTTATATACACAAGACCAAATTCCCACCTCATCAAGCCCCAAACTCACAGTTAACCTTCACGTTCTTTCCTGTAAACAGACACTGATCCATGTAACCATCTCCAGCCTGTCGGCAAACAAGCTGCCTACTGTTCTCTCAAATATCTCAGGATTACAACTCCTCAGTCCAGAACTGCTGCCATTGTGCTGCACCTCACCTCCATCACCCTGCAGTCATTACCCAGACGCGACCATGTGACTGCCCCTGATCCTTTAGCATTACCGTTAACCCTTCACAGCACACTGTTTAAGCTCTGAACATGTCCCCACTTATTGCTGTCTAAAGAGTTTCTAAGGTGTCTGTGGTTTCTTCATGCTCAGAGTGACGTCTGCTGACCACCAGCTCGAGTCGGAACAGGTGACTGGCGTCGAGGTCATGGCAGGAAGAGGCAGTGCAACGAGACCCAACGGGCCCAATGCAGCCAGCAACAAGATCTGTCAGTTCAAACTGGTGCTGCTGGGAGAGTCCGCCGTGGGGAAGTCCAGTCTGGTGCTGCGCTTCGTCAAGGGCCAGTTTCACGAGTTTCAAGAGAGCACGATAGGAGGTGAGGTCAGGATGCCGTCGCGGCGAGGAAGTCGCACTGCGGCGCGTTCTCAGAGTCGCTGTGGCGAAGACGAAACGCTTTTCCTTTCGCTGGTTACCAGACTTCAGCGCAGAACTTTCCGTCTGAAAAAAAAAACAAAACACCTTTCAGTCTTTTTATATTGTGTCTATTATTAGTCTTAAACTGGTGTAACTACAAAACACGGCCGTCTACTGAAGCTGTGCATCTATCGACATCTCGAATCTAAATAAAATAGATTTAAAATAAAATAAAATCGCCGGCACGGTGGCTTAGTGGTTTAGCACGTTCCCCTCTCAGCACTAGGGATTCCCGGTTCGAATCCTCATCTGGGTCGAGTTTCCATGTGCTCCCCGTGTCCGCGTGGGTGTCCTTTGGGTTCTCCGGTTTCCTTCCACAAGGTCAATTGAATTCTCCAAATTGCCCCATATAGAGTGTGTGTGTTTGAGTAAGTGTGTGCCCAGCGATGGATTGGCGCCCTGTCCTGGGTGTATCTGCCCAGCACCTGAAATGTTCTCCCCTGGATGGGCATGGGGACCCCCCCCCCTCGCGACCCTAATAGAGGATAAAGCGGGAGATAATGAATGAATAAAATAAAATGTTAAAAGCTGCACATTTTATAGTTCCACAGTTCCATTCTGGAGTTCTCCGTTAGTCCCATTTACTCTGTTCTCTAATGATCAGGGCCATTAGCAGAGCAGGTATTATTAGGGTGGTGGATGATGCTCAGCATCGCAGTCACAGTTTGTGTTCTTCTTCCGCTCACCCTCCTTCAGCGATCACAGTGGATTTATTGTGTTTTGTTTCCCAGCTGCGTTTCTAACTCAGACGGTATGTTTGGACGACACGACCGTGAAGTTTGAGATTTGGGACACAGCCGGGCAGGAGCGCTATCACAGTCTGGCACCCATGTACTACAGAGGCGCACAGGCAGCCATAGTGGTGTATGACATCACAAACGAGGTGGGTTACTGTATTCTCTACATTCTTTATATATTTACTAATAATATATTATCTCCCCCGTCCATGTATTTTCCTAAATATTAATTATTAAACATATCTGTTTAGTTTTTTCTGTGAATTCTAGCAACAATGCCAGCTGTCGGAGGTCTACATGGTTTTGTGGAAGGAGTTCATTGCGAATAATTTGTTGTCGATTATAAACTTGCTGTATTTTTTTTATCATTTTCCTTCTTTCATTTTTCTAAACGCAATAAGTCGTTAAAGGAGTGTTATTTTTATTTTTGTTATTGTGAGTGCTTTGGCGTCGTCACTTTGACGCCGTTAAATCGCAATTTGGTTTAATGTATAATAATTACACAGAGATATAATTTAAAAAAAATTATTTATTTATTTATTTATTTTTTGCTGTTGCAGGAATCATTCACACGCGCAAAGAACTGGGTCAAAGAGCTTCAGAGGCAAGCGAGTCCCAATATCGTAATAGCACTGGCTGGAAACAAGGCTGACCTCGCCAACAAGAGAGCGCTGAGCGTGCAGGTCTGTGTTCGTTTTCATATTCATTACGTTCCATTGGATGATAAAGCAGTAAGGTAGAGAGGGCGTGGCATTGTTCTGAATAAATTACTGTAAAGGGTGATATTATTTGTCCCATTGAGTACAGTTCCACCTCCTTTTTGTGATTTATTCACAATAATACACAACCTCGAGTCTCGTATCGTTTAATAAAACACTGTAATAAAATAAAACAGGTTTCGATTCAGAAATGCGTTTATTAAAAGCTAAATTGTTAATAAACTGCTTTTTCCGCAACGGAATCCAAACGTTGATCGCTGGTTTACAGGATTCCGTTTTCTTTAACAATTAAACACTGCCATCTAGTGCCCAAATTACAGAACACGTTTTATAAAAACAGCATAACAGGTTTATTGATGCATTGATATGGGGGGAGGGGGGTACTGGAATCAAACCCAGGACCGGATGGATTGACGTGAATCAGGATGGCGCGTTTGACGCTGTAAGTTTTTGGGTGGCTGATGTCGAGCTGGTTGTTTGTGTGCAGGATGCGCAGTCTTACGCCGACGACAACAGTTTGCTCTTCATGGAAACCTCAGCGAAGACCTCGCAGAACGTGAACGAGATCTTCATGGCCATCGGTAAATCCATGCTTTCGTTTTAAATCCCGAAATTTTATCTCTGGCCTTAAAATAGGATCGCCCTGTTACCCATAAGCCCCACCTTCACCCTCGGGTGTGAACTCATTATTTATTTTATTTTTTTTGTTTATTTCCTATCTCAGCAAAAAAGCTCCCTAAGAGCGAGCCCCAGGCGTCGGGAGCGAGCGCGGGCCGCGCGGGCCGTGGAGTGGACCTCGCAGAGACGGCGCAGCCCGCCAAAGGCCCCTGCTGCAGCAACTAAGCGCCGTCCCACGACGCGCTCACCTCCCAACTAACTCTGCATCACTTCTGGACGACGGGGCGCATCCTTCCAAACCTTGCCTCGCTCCCTGGAACTGCTAAAGACTCTGTATAGCTCTGTTTCTAATACCTTTTTTTTTTTTACTTTCAATTTTTTTTTAAAGAAAGTATACGTACTTCAGTATAAATAATGCATGTATCACTACAAATCATACGTACATTTTAACATTGCAGCAACATTAGCTACGATAAAGAAAGAGGGGGGGTAGGTGGTGGTGGTGGTGGTGGTGGTGGGGGGGTGCGCTAGTGATGTGGTTGGTCACCTGACCCATGGCCTCGCCGTGTGTTTAAAGTGCCATCGTGGTTGAAGTCCAGAACTCAAGCGACCGCGGAGTTCCGAACAAAAACAAAAAAAAACGGAAGGCGAACCGGACCAGAGACGAAGGGCGCGGTCCTAATCCGATCACGTCTTAACGATGCGCCGTGTCTTTTATGCATGTTTTAACCTCTGACCCAAGTCCCCTCCCCCTCCCTTGTTTATGTACGCTCGAGGCCTCGGAGAACCCCCCGCCGTCGTGACACCGGGCCGAGATCCCGGAACCTTTTGAGGAACTGAAACATTCTGTGTATAAACTGAACGCGACGGCGCCGGTTCCTCGTGCAGTGTTAATGATTCGTGATCGTTCTGTAAACGAGTGTTTGGGTTTCACAGCATTAAACAGACTAATGGGTTTCGAGGTTTCCTCTGCGGTTCTGCGGCGGGACGTGGAACTCGAGTCGCACCGCGTTGGAACCGAGCGAGACGCCCGAACTGAGGGAGCATTTGCGTCACCGTGGTGGTGAAGGAGCAGATTGAGGGGGCGTGGCTTTGAAGCTCACCTGTTGAGGGAAAGAATAAACTACAGTTAGACTTTGTAGGAGGAGCCTGGAACGTGGCGTGGCTCAAGAACGCATTAGACGAATCCGACTGGTGGGTGTGGCTTGTAGTTCTACCAGCAGGTGTTTTTTTTTTTTTTTTTTACGGCCGACAAACTTGGAACAGGCGGCACGGTGGCTTAGTGGTCAGCACGTTCGCCTCTCAGCGCTAGGGATTCCCGGTTCGAATCCCCATCTGGGTGGAGTTTCCATGTTCTCCCCGTGTCTGCGTGGGTTTCCTCCGGGTTCTCCGGTTTCTTCCCACAGTCCAAAAACATAGATCAAGTTAATTGAATTCTCAAAATTGCCCCATATAGAGTGTGTCTGTGTGAGTGAGTGTGTGCCCAGCGATGGATTGGCGCCCTGTCCTGGGTCTATCTGCCCAGCGCCCGAGACGTTCTCCCCTGGATGGGCATGGGGAACCCCACCGCGACCCTAATAGAGGATAAGCGGGAGATAATGAATGAATGAAACTTGGAACGCAGTTTGAATTTTTTAGGGGGCGTGGTCTGTAATCCTACCTGCAACTGGATTACAGGTGATCTATCTAGTGATTGGACGTTTTTATGGGGGCGTGGTCTCATGTGGTACTTCCTAGCGTAGCTGCCTTAGCAGTAAAAATAAATTATCAGCAGATACAATTTCTGTTTAATTAAAGCGTCGGCTTCTGGTTTGTTTAATGGGGGCGTGGCTTCTCGTCCTACCTGAGCGATGTTTTTCCACTTGATTGGACCTGTATTGGGGGCGTGGCTGGCAGCTGTACCGCAAATGAACTGTTAACAGTTTTAAAATTTTGCCGCACAAGTACTGAAAGCAAACAAACATATTTCAACATGGTAACTGTTATGATCTTTATTACGTTTAACTCTTACAGGTTTGTCATGTTTGGCTCCACCCACTCGGCCTCCCGCCCGTCCTCTTCTGTGGTTAAAAATTTTGTGGCTTTTTTTGGTTAAAACACAGTTTTCATTTGGACCCTTTTCACTTCACATTTCACATTGTGGGTCAATGTGGGCGGAGTCTCGCACGTTAACGTAAGCCAGCAAAGTATTTAAAATGAAATTTAAAGTTTTTATTAACTGGTGTATTTAGTTAGTTCAATCGCATAGAATTAAATAAAAATCTTAACACGCCATAACGCTGCAGTGATGGAGGCGTTGGGTTCTGTTGAGGCTGTCTTTTTTTTTTGTTTGTTTGTTTTTAAGATTAAATGGTGCAGTTTTCCCAGCATGCCCCTCGGTCCTGCCTATTTTGGGTCGGGCTTTGAAGTTTTTTTTCTGCGTTTCTCGTCTATTATAATGAAAGGGTCCCCAGGAGACGGGCGTCACCGGACCGGCCTGCTGTTCGGTTGAACGCTCACTGGTGCTGCAACAGTGACCCCTACTGGCTGTGCAGGCAAATATACAGGAGCAGGGTTGTATCAAACGGTGCGTACCGAATTTCCACGTGGTAAAAAAAAACGCAGAATCCGGGTTTTTATACGGTCCATTTCAGATGTGACGTTCTGTGAAGCAGGAACTGAACTGAACCTGGTTAGTTCAGGAACTAAAGGGGTTTGTCTGACCTAGTTTATCCGTCCGGGCTGTTTAGGAAAGTCACGATCTATCTCTATTCCAACAATTCAAACTTTAGTTTCTGTTCTGCGTTACTGTCGTGGTGGTGGAAAGAGTTCTGCTCTGTGTGCAATTCTGCATGTCCTCCACGTGCCCGCTTAAACTTCCCATTAACTCAATAAACGTATGATAAAATTTTATTAATCGTTTTGTCGCCCAAAGTTTCCCAAATCTCGTTGTTTCTTTACGGTTTTGTTACAAACCACGTTCCGTTTTGCGTCAGCTGCGACACACACACAAAATTACGTAATCGCAGCAAAGGAAACGTTGCGACAACATCGATTACCATCGTAAACCGTAGAGATAATTAACGTGGTTCTGGTCTTAATTTGGTTTTGATGACGTCATAAACAATACATAAATAAAGAGGTGAAATTTCTAAATCCGTTTTGTTTATTTAAGGATCGCAACGGTGTTTTAAACCAATTAACAAAATTAAAAAGTTAAATAAACAATTTAAAAACATTCTTAACATTATATATGAATGTTAAACTTTTTGGTTCCGATCCGTATCGGCCTCAGGGGTTCAGATCGGGACGTTTCGTAACACTTACACTGAGGATTAGGATTAAGATTAAGACTAATCCATGTCGTTCCATCAGATAAGGCTTGGTTGTGCAAAAGTTTCGGATGTTCTCGTGAGGAACCCGGCGTCACCTCTGACCTCAGCAGTATGGATGCACCTGATCCGCCGGTACAGCCCGCCCACCCCACCGTTCCACTGGTCATGGTGATTTCTCCACGTCTGTAGTGTTATTAACACACCCGCTTCACCTTTAACCCCGGGGTTCTGTTTCGGGCTTCGTTAAAGGCCTGTCAGTAATAATCGTCTTCATCGTTAGTGTAACGATTGTTCTGATTTTCTGGTGAGTTGCACAAATCCAGGTTTAAAGCATTTTTTTAAAGACGTCCTTGTGAGATGTTGACTGACGTGCGAACCAGAGAGAGACCACCGTGGGGTTAGGAGGACCGCCCCCCCTCCACCGTCAGACAGGCTTTGATGGTGTAACCGCATTAACACTAAAGGACTCTTATTATTTTTTAAATGTCCACTTGATCTTTCCAATAAAGGGGGTGAATTGTACAAAACTTTCACGCTGTGGATATTTTATTCCGGTTCATGAAGCTCCGAGGAGCCAGGCGACCAGAGGTCAAGAAAGTGGAAACCCCAAAAACCTGAGGAGGAGGACGGAGCCATCAGGAGAACCCTCTGCATGGTTCAGACAACTCCGTTGTCTTCTTTTCCTTTTTAGCTGTTGGAGATGTGGTGAGAACCTCTGAGAACCTCAGACCACAGGTTCCATTTCCATCCTTCACACCACGAGACCCTCAGGGGAACTAATTCAGCAGGGGTGCTGCCGTTTGAGATGTGGCCACAGAGTGGCGTCATATGTTCCTTACTCAGCACCTCTGTGTGTGTGTGTGTGTGTGTGTGTGTGTCAAAATAAATAAAATAAAATAAATTAAATTAAAACTACTGATATTTAGACCAATGTATCGAGATACACGTGTAAAATAAAAGCATTAATAATTTAATAATTAATAAAATAGTAATAAAGTAGGCAGCACGGTGGCTTGGTGGTTTAGCATGTTCTCCTCAGCGCTGGGGGTTCCCGGTTCGAATCCCCATCTGGGTGGAGTTTCCATGTTCTCCCCGTGTCCGCGTGGGTTTCCCCCCACAGTCCAAAAACATGGATCAAGTCAATTGAATTCTCCAAATTGCCCCATATAGAGTGTGTGTGTGTGTGAGTGAGTGTGTGCCCAGCAATAGATTGGCGTCCTGTCCTGGGTCCCATCTGCCCAGCGCCCGAAACGTTCTCCCCTGGATGGGCATGGGGAACCTCCCCCCCCCCCCGAACCTAATAGAGGATAAAGCGGGAGATAATGAATGGATGAATAATAAAGTAATTTCAACGGCAGGTCGTTTGTGTGATTACACGGTTTGTCCGCCAGGCGGCAGCACATTCCTTGATGTGTTTCACACGGCGACAGGTCATTGCAGGTCGTTAACGGAACATTTATTTAGATTCAGAGTTCAAAGTTAAAACAGTCGCTGATGTCGGATTAAATTTTATTATTATTATTATTATTATTATTATTATTATGATAATAATAATAATTATTATTATAAGTTTGTGTATTTAAAACTGAGCTCCTCGGCTTCCGGTCGTGCAGGCTGGAAAAAGTTTGTAAGTGTAAAAAAAAAATATCTGCACGTAAAACATTTTAATTGTTATATTTATTGAAATTGTGTCTTCGCTCGGTGTGGACGAGGCTTCGGTGTCTCGTTCAGGAATCGTTTGTTTTAGTGTCTTGACCTGGACTTTGTTTTCGCAACGTAGAGTTTAATCCAGACGATCGACTTCCCCGCCAGGTGGCGCCACATGAACACCTGACGCTGGGGGGTAAAGCTTCAACGAGGTGGAAACGGGATGGACTGTGACGTCATCGCATCTGCAACATGTCCGATCTGCTGACACGGTAATTATTAAACAAACGTCATCAAGTTTATCAATCAGATCAATTCAAACTTTTTAACTTGAACCCTCAACGAGCTGCTGAGGCGACAGCGGCAAGGCCTCCAAACCTTAGAAATAAAAGGACCACATCTGTGTCCCAATTCATCTCCTGAGTAAACAACAGGTCAAATACAACCAAAAACGTAGGAGACGTCAAGTACGTAGGACATAGCGCTATCCCATGATTCATCAGGATCCATGTCCCGAGCCATGTGATCAATTAGGGACAAACAGACGTCAGCAGAGTTGAGTGTGAATAAAATCCAACGGCAAACATCACGTCCCAACATTGGAAAACAAAAGCGTTATGATCATTAATAAATCATGGAACTTTAATGGCGGGGGGTGTAGCCTATCACCCAAAAACCAGGGAAGCCCACACAGACATACAGAGGAGAACATACAAATTCTGGTCACGGGCGTGGTTTCACTCTGTGGCTTGTCTTCGTTCTTCAAGGACGAGCGTGAACGTCCGAAAGCGTCATGTCGCGCTACGATATTAAAGCTACATGTCGCGACATTAGCATCACAGCTCTTAAAATAAAGGTCAGTCATTCGGCGGGTTCTGGTTATCACCTGCGGCGGCAGAGGGTCAGGTGGAACCAAACTCCGTCAACATGATTTATCCGATCCCATCGGCCTCGGCAGGAAGTGGCGTTCTGGATTTGGCGGCGCGGGGATTAAGCGATGCGGTCGTTAGCAGCTCTGGGCGTCGGGGTTAATGATGGCTCACCTGAACAAACACGCCGTCCCTTTATGGCACGCTCAGCTCTGTACGCGGTTTAAACCGGAGCGTCCGTTCGTTTACCGCCGTTAAAAACAAGACTTTCAAAGACAGAGAAAAGAAATGGACGAGTTCTGCATTTCGTTCAGCAGGAAACTTTACTCATTTACCTTTAAAGGGCGTCGTCGGTTTGAACCCACATTTCGAGCCGTCAGCGTTTGGTTCCACTTTTTTTTCAGGGGAGAACGTTTCGGGCGCTGGGCAGATAGACCCAGGACAGGACGCCAATCTATCGCTGGACACACACACACTCACACAGACACACTCTATATGGGGCAATTTGGAGAACTCAATTGACTTGATCCATGATTTTGGACTGTGGGAGGAAACTGGAGAACCTGGAGGAAACCCACACAGACACAGGGAGGACATGGAGACTCCACCCAGATGGGGATTCGAACCGGGAATCCCTAGTGCTGAGAGGAGAACATGCTAAACCACTAAACCACCGTGCCACCCTATCATTCATCTATTATCTTCCGCTTATCCATTATTAGGATCGCGGGGGGCGGGTTTCCCATGCCCATCCAGGGGAGAACATTTCAGGCGCTGGGCAGAGACACCCAGGACAGGATGCCAATCCATCGCTGGACACACACTCACTCACACAGACACACTCTATATGGGGCAATTTGGAGAACTCAATTGACTTGATCCATGATTTTGGACTGTGGGAGGAAACCGGAGAACCCGGAGGAAACCCACATGGACCCAAGGAGAACATGCAAACTCCTCCCAGATTGGGATTCGAACCGGGAATCCCTAGCACTGAGAGGAGAACATGCCAACCACTAAGCCACCGCCCTATGACCATATTTATGTATTTAAATTAAAGTTAAATTAAATTTAAATTTGTGTCATGATTTAATGTTAAAATGGGGTCGAGTCCGCGCGGCTTTGGTTACGTTCGTAAACGTTATGATTTCTGGTTGAGATTATTCTAATCCAGTGATAATCTCGGCATGTCTGCCCGCCCATCATTCCGAGATTACGCTAACGAAGCGCGACCTCGCGCCTGGAGACCGCGTGCGAGCGCGCACTTGATGCGGACGGTCTGTCGGAAAAGGAGTAACGGCGCCAAGCGATGGTACGCACATGCGCCGATTTAAAGTCCTGCCGCTGTAAAAATAGATTAGCTTTAGCATTAGCGTAGCTTCCCCCCCCACCAAACGCTGGAATCTGCGTGCACGCTTCCCACAGCGTCGGACCCCGAAAGGAGGCCGTCCCGCGGACAGATGTTGATCATTATTAGTTCAGAAATGAGTTATGGACGCGGCGGTACCGTTACCGTAGCGACTCCCGCTATCTGCTCACCAGACGAGCAGCTCTGTTACACTTGGAATGCGGCGACCCTGGGAGTGTGCGCTGGATGGATTGTTCCCTTATCTCCTCGGGGCCGAGATATGTCATGATGGGAATTTCTGCAAGTCAAGGGAGTGAGTTCAAGTGCAGGTCCGTGGGGGGGGGGGGGGGGGCAGCAGAAGTTTGTTTAGCTAGTGGCCTACGGGCTAAAGTTAAGCTCAGAACATCGAGCAGCGATGCTTGGGGAACGTTCTCGACTTGGACGCGGTATAAAGTCCGGAAGTGGAGGGTTTTAAGTGTTAAACCGCTGAAAGGAAACGGTCCCAGGATTGCTCCTTGTGGAACGCCTTGTTGGTGGAATGCCGTTAAGATAGCTAGATGTTTGTAGTTTCCACATGAATTCATGGTAAGAAAGTGAGTTTTATTGAATCGTTTTCACTCGAAGATGTCGGAACATTTCACATTAGCTGAGGTTGAGGTCGAGGAGCTTAGGCGGTTCGTCATGACTTGCATGTGAAGAGTAGCTTGGCGCAGCAGGTTTTCTAACGTACCGTAAAAACAAATCAGCAGTATTTCACCTTCGAGACGGTGCAGAAGGTCTGCACGGGTTTCGTTCGTACACACAGACATGGCAACACTAACCACTTACACACAGGAAGGAATACAACACGTCCCGAGCGTCCGACGTCCACAGAAGACGTAAAGCTTTAAAGTGCAAACAGCAGAGCAGTGGGACGGTCGCCACGTCTTCAGCGTTCTCCGTTTATTTACACAAGACGGCGTTTTAAAACCCCGATATACTCCATCTTATGTTTGTAGCTTATGGTCCGTCAGTCCTGGTGATGAGGATGCATAGTTACCTGGTTTGTCCTTGGAATTATTGCAATCTTGCGTCACAGCTCCCGGTCCAAACCGGACTCCTGGGGTGACGCGGAGTGTCCGAAAGTCTCCCGTCTGCACCTCAGTACGGAGCGAACAGTACCGGTGCGTGACTGGTCCTTATGGGCCCTGGTGCCGGATGGAGGATGGCGGCTGGGAGGGGCTGCGTCTGAAACAGTGAGGGGTTGTGACCGGCGTGGAGCGAGAAGGAGGGACCCACGGCGGCGGCGGCCGCGACAGCCGCCAGATGGGGGGACACGATGGCAGCCGTCAGGGACCGGCAGAGGTCCTTTCCCACGGGGAGGGTGACCTGCCAAGTAAACAGAGACATCGAGGACATGGTTTTGGTTTCAACATAAAGTTAATTTAAACAAACACGGTCCCAGCGGTGAACCTTGTGGGACGCCTTGTGGAATTCCTTAGCGAATTATCTCTTATTGAAAGCAAGAGAAACATCCTCATATTGTTGTTTTATCCCATCCCTTCTCTTACCGTGTTAGCCGCTGGTGGCTTCGTCTGTCCTTTCTGGGTCTTGGTATACGGGCTGAACTTGGGCTTGGCCGGTTTCCCTGCCGCTCTGTCTTTATGACGTCGGCTGCTGATATGCTGAGAACAGAAGTGTAGAGGAGTAAACATCACGACTGGATCTCGAATTTATGATTTCCCTCCAAAATAAATGGAAAGTCTGCAAAGTCTGGTTTTCTGAGTTTCCCTTTTTTTTTCCAGTTGTTATTCTACCAACTTACACGTTGCACTTCACATCTCACAGTACAATTCCAAACATTATGACCTCATAGTCTGTGCTGGACCTCGTTAGCAGAGATCCTTATTTATCATCTGTTGAATTGAGCTGTGGCAGGCCCGTGGTTTGGGAAATGAGACGGTGTTCGTACAGAACGTTAACGTGGGACGTGCAGATTCAGAGCTAGTGCACTACGTAGGGCTTAGGGACGATGCCGGGAGGCTGCCTCTGACCTGTTTCAGCTGCGTCTCGGAGTTGACGTGCACGTCGCAGGTCTCACAGTGGAACGTCCTGTTCTGAAGGCCGGTGGATGCCGCGGCGGTGGGCGTCGGCTTGCTTTTAACTCCCGGCCGAGGATAGGACTTGATGGAGCCGTTGCCGTTCCGCGCCTCCAGCATGGTCTTGTGCTTAGTCCCTGAGGAACACGAGGAGAACACGCTGTGAGGGTGTGGTAGCTCGTGGTTCGGGCGTTGGGCTGTCAATCAGAAGATGGTGGGTTCAAATCCCAGGTCCACTAAAGTACCAATATTGGTTCTTGAGCAAGACCCTTAACCCTCATTGCTCCAGGGGGTGCTGTACCAACTCTACGTTCTGACCCCCCAACCAAGTCGGGATACTTGTAAGTCGCTTTGGATAAAATTACTAAATTAAATTAAATTTATTTACATTTGTTAGACTGGAGGATGGTACAGCACTGATGTCGCCCTCGGTTGATTTGGGGATGGCGGTATCCGACCCGGTTCTTGTTCATGGAACATCAAGAAGCGTGCCTCGATACTTATGTCCATGAAGTCAACCCAACTTACGGTTACACGAGTACCTCAGATTGTTTGCGTAAGTTAAAAATAAGTGGGCGTGTTCTCACCGGTGTTATGAGCCTCGAGCTGAGACACCGAGTTGACGGCCACCTTGCAGAGAGAGCAATAAAGCAAACGCAGGGCTTTTTCCTCCTCCGTCTCCTGTCCTATCCCGAGGTCCCCCGTCACTTCAGGACTCGGAAAGGGACCTGGTTCCTCCTTTGCAGGAGATCTGGACTCCGTGGAGGCCACCCCGGAACCTGGAGGAGCTGGAACGCCGTCTGGAAGCAGGTTGGACCCTGAGAATGAGATGAACGTAAAGAGGGACATTATTGTAGGACGTTATTATACTCTCTAACACTTCCCCGGCACAGGGTTCCCCGCTGAGCGTCGGTCCTCACAAGGTCGCTGTCTTTAAAGGCAAAGTAAATATTAACGGGTGTGTCGGTGATGTCACTGAGACGCTCTGAACTTCTCTCGCTGTTTACAACCCGAAAACCGATCGGACGGAACCCTACGCTCACACACAGATGTCGGGTGTGTGTGTGTGTGTGTGTGTGTGTGTGTGTGTGTGTGTGTGTGTGTGTGTGTGTGTGTGTGTGATTTATGACTTTGTTTTTGTCAGTGTTAGTATTTCTGAATAGTTTTTATTGAAATCATACTTTCGGCCCAAAAACATAAAAATAATTGCAGAGTGAATCGAAAACAGGACAGCGCTCTCTGATGTCCCCATTCACTCACCGTCCTCATTATGTGTGTGTGTGTGTGTGTGTGTGTGTGTGTGTGTCTATGAGAGCTTTTACTATTTTAATACTTTTGTGTTTATCCTTGAAAAAGGAAGACAAACAAGAAAACGATGAACCTAATGAAGCCGAGCGAGAAATTAATTACCAACAACAAGTGCCGTCTCTCTGTCTCTGTCTCTCTCTCCCTTTCTCTCTCTCTCCCTCTCTCTCTCTCTGTCTCTCTCTCTCTGGGTTGGGTGTCAGAGATCGATAGCCCTCGAAACGCTGAGTTGTTGTTGCCGACCTAATGCTCATCACCGCAGCATCAGGACTCCGATCCATTCTGATTTATCTGTCTCCGTTTTGGCAAACTCTTCAGCGCTGCCTTTATTTGTCTCGACGTTTGGATCCCGAGTCCCCCGCATTGAGAACCCTTCCTTCCTTTTGTTGGATGTCTCGCTGGAACTAATGGAACTATAGGTGTCCCCGCTCATTAATGTCACACCGTTCGGCGTTCTCATGGTGTCCACTTCAAAAGCATAGGCAGCCGATCAGATTCTGCTGATTAACCAGATCGTTTATTTGCATGAACTGGAGCCTATCCCTGCACGTTGTGGCCTGTAACCCGTCGGCGTCCCGTCGAGCCGGTGTGCACGAGTCCTCGTTCTAATGTTTATGATATGAAATGAAAAAAAAAAACACAATCAGTATCACACCCCGATGCTTCGTCCATTAGGGGGCGCCAGGGGGGATTACTATCCTCTCTCTCGCCCTGTCCTGAGTAGGCTCATCCAAACCCCCTGCACGTCCTCCATCAGCACATTCAGAAACATGGATGTCCTCCTCGTTCCTCATTCCGGCGCCGCTCCGCTGATGACCTGACTCCTGACCCCGTCCAGCTTAGACACTCCCAGTCCCCCAATGACGTGTTAACGGTGATGTCACAGCGATGCTGACTTGGACACCGAAATCAGAATGGGATTCCTCAAACTCTTTTGTCCAGAACCCAACAAACCATTGACAAGAAGATTGATCAGGTGTGAGTGTGTGTGTGTGTGTGTGAGTGTGTGTTTTTTGTGTGTGTGTGTGTTGTGTGTGTGTGTGTTCGCCTGCCGTGCATAAATCACTCAGACAAGCGAGCGTTCTGCGTCTCAAGGCGGTTCTGAGGTCCAGCGTGGCTCCTCACGTTCTAATCAACGTTCCTCGGACGCCCCCCCCCCGCCCCCCCGATCTGAGAGAGTCAACATGAAAGAACTCGCTCCTCATTAACGTTCTTAATGACCGCCATCAATCTCCCTCCCGTCTGCGGGACGAGGCTGCAGCCTGGCCGGCGAGCATCGGTTCCCGACCCGGTTCCTCTTATAGAGACGCCATGAGGACCGAGGGACGGTTCGTCATGGACGTCAGAGCGCTGATCAGTCGTGATGGGATTGGACCGTCTCCACGGCATCGAGATATCTGCTTCCCGTTGGAGTTTGAAGGCTCTATTTCAATAAGGCGGGTTAAAAATCTATAAAGACGTGTGTGTGTGTGTGTGTGTGTGTGTTTAATTGTTTTTAAGCTTGAGTGGTCACTTGGAGCATAAGTCACGTTGATTGGTTCTATTGGTGCTGAACAAGCTAAAAGATCCTCCTCCCTTTGTTCCATCGTCCTCTTGTTATCTGTCCTTACTTTCAGACGTCTCCTGTCTCTCTCTCTTTCTCTGTCTCTCTCTCTGTCTCTCTCTCTCTCTCTCTCTCGCGCTCTCTCTCTCTTTTGTGTACAGCTGTCAGAGAGGCGATGGTTCCCTTGACAATCTGCTCTTTAATAGCTAATATCAGGGTACATTTCCTGCGGCGCCGGAGCGGAACTGAAGGATGATGATGGGGGGCAATAGGACCGTCTCACGATTACACACACACACACTGTCCTTCGTGCATGCTGGTATAACCGCCTTCGCTCGTCCTCTCTCTCTCTCGTTTCCTTGCCTTTGTAAACACGAGTTACAGTTGAAAACACGAAACGGATTTCCGGATCCAAATGATCCATCAAAATATTTCTCATTACGACGTTAAAACATCGAAACCCTCATTAAAGGGTACAATTCTGTACTCGTTAATTAAATGGACCAATTTTCGCCTAGGAGCGTCCTCCACATCGCCGTGTCCCGTCCCGACGCCTGGCACGACGCCAATCCAGCTTCACCCCTGCGCCATGCTCCACTATTCGTCGCTGCCTCTTCTGCACATTAATATTCATGGGTGCGTGGCGTTTGGTCAAACAGACAGCAGCGCTGCTGAGAGCGCGGTGGAGGATGATCTGACTCTACATGTCTGGGCGTTGTAGTTCTACAGTCACAGTTTGTAGTCCATTGGTTTCTCTATGTTTTGTTAGTCCCCTTGATAATGAGGGTCTCCGAATTAGGGGTCATCTGGAGAACTTCCCGCCACTTATGTGATTCCTGTGTCTGAGTGATGACTCCATGTTCTCACCTGTGCTGTGGGTGGCTTTGGTGGAGTTTGGAACCCGTGGGGCTCCTCATTTCTCATTACGACGTTAAAACATCCAAACCCTCATTAAACGGGCTGCGGACGTCTCTCCGGATGCAGCATCTCTGTACCGGCCGACTCGTTAATTAAACGGACCAATTTTCTCCTGGAAGCGTCGTCCACATCGCCGTGTCCCGTCCCGATGCCACGCACGGCGCCGATCCAACTTCACCCCTGCACCGTGCTCCACTATTCATCTCCGCCTCTTCTGACCATTAATATTCATCGGTGCGTGGCGTTTGGACAAACCAACGGTGGCGCCACTGAGAGCGCTCTTCAGAGGGCCATTAATAATGAGAACGAGAGTGACGGCTGCGGGTGATAACCGCAATTAAAAGCCTGATCGGCATCCCAATGCCAAAAGCGTACGGGCGGAGTGGCGGACAACAGACGAGATGAAGACGGGAAGGCAGTGATGACAGATGAGTGACGATGGGCATCGGGTCCCGAGATATAGGAATCAGCATTTGCCCTCTGACGCTTCCTAATATCGGCCACAGGGGGCAGCAGCGCGCAGATGACCCGCCGTCCACGTCGTTAGTGAGGCGGCGTGATTGATGGATCTACTGTGTGTTCATCGTTTGTTCTTGTTGTTGAGAGATGGAGAGTTTGGTGACGGGAGGCGGGGCTGAAGTGGTTGGGAGTTTTCACTTTATGCTAATTTATGCAAATCAAGAAACCAATCAGGTGTAGGGTTGATCTCCAAAATGAACCAGAACTCCTCAACTTTTAATTTCTGAGGTCTTACCTCAAAAGAGAGGTTGGCACATGCGGAAGGAGGTGCGTGTCTAACCCGTGAATGTGAGTGCGCCCCCCTGTGGAACCGGAAGCCTCCATAAACGTCGTTTATTTCCTTCACGAGAGATGAAGTTACGCCACTTGGCCGTGAAGTTAGTCCTTAAACCTCATGCTTCGGGTCCAGGATGTTCCCACGGTCCCTGCTTCACCTGCCGACCCAAGGAGCGGGAACCAGGGGTCACCTCCAGCGTCGGGCGTACGGGTGCTCCGGACGAAAGAGACGTTTCGGAGAACCCACGACGGAGCCTCCGAGCTAGGACGGGCAGCTTGCTGAAACGCGGCTGAGCATCGAGTTCCAAACATGTGCTGCTCGTGCAGAAGGTTCCAGAAGGTTCCACGCAGTTTCCTTCTGCTGAGCTTAGCAGCAGACGGCCGGGGCAGAGCTCCAAGCTGTGATTTATGGGCCGGCGCTGTTGTGAAGAGGCTGCTTTGTTTAAGGGCTGATTAAAGAATTCTGGAACACAAAGAGGCGCGACCGGCCAAGTCTCCCCGCAGGGGGTCAGCCGGGGGGTATTTTTATTGAGGCGTCAATAAAACCGTAACGCGGCGGAGCGTTTGATACACACCAGACTTTCGGGCTGCGCTCGGCGTTCAGGTACCTAATGATCATGTGATTAAAAAAAAGTCCCGCGGGACCTCAAAGGGTTAATGTGGAGCGCCAGGAGTATTCTATCGCTGGGCACACACTCACTTACACAGACACTCACTCACACACACACTCTATATGGGGCAATTTGGAGAACTCAATTGACTTAATCCATGCTTTTGGACTGTGGGAGGAAACCGGAGAACCCGGAGGAAACCCATGCAGACACGGGGAGAACATGGAAACTCCACCCAGATGGGGATTCGACCCGGGAATGCATTATTATTATTATTATTATTATTATTATTATTATTATTAAAAGCATGCAGAGTTCTAAACCCGAGGTGACTCTACATGGCTGGGCGTTGTAGTTCTACAGTCACAGTTTGTAGTCCATTGGTTTCTCTACGATTCGTTAGTCCCCTTGATAATGAGGGTCTCTGAATTAGGGGTTATTTAGAGAACTTCCTGCCACTTATGTGATTCCTGTGTCTGAGTGATGACTCCATGTTCTCACCTGTGCTGTGGGTGGCGCTTTGGTGGAGTTTGGAACCCTTCTTGCCGCCGTTGCCCCGCGGCTTTTTCCGCTTGCACTTGGGCGCCTCTGGCATCTTCAACTTCTTGGTGTGCTTGGTTCCTTTGTAGTGAGACAGCACCTGGTTCTGAATGAGATGAAAGCACAGGGAGATGGAGAGAGTGAGAGAGAGTGAGCGAGAGCGAGTGAGAGAGAGAGAGAGAGAGGTTTGAGAATGTCAGGAGTTGGAGAAGAAACAAACAACAAACAACCCAAATGCAATTGATTCCTGCTTTTGTTTTTTGTTTTTTCCCCTTTGAGGCCACATTGCAAGTGCATCAAAGGGGGCAAACAAAACCCATCTGCCCGAAGGCTGGGGTAAAAACACGACAGGAAGTCGGATCCTCAGAGCCATTTAAAGTTTGGGCCAAGTGGATCTTCAAAGCCCGGGCTTCCTCACCCTCGTAAATCTGCCGTACACCGGATCAGAGCTGGGGTTCAGAAGTGAGGGGCGGGAGGGTCGTCCTGTTCGTATACACGCAACGGCCATTTGATCAGATACGCGACCTCTTTGTAGTTCTACAGTTCCATTCTGTAGTTCTCCACATACTCCATTAGATCCTCTTTACTCTGTTCTTTAAGAATCGGGACCATCAGCAGGTCTCGTTAGGGTGGTGGATGGTTCTCAGTTGGGCGGCACGGTGGCTTAGTGGTTAGTATGCTAGAGGATTAAGTGGAAGATAATGGATGGATGATTCTCAGTACTGCAGTGATAAAGTCGTGGTGGTGGTACGAGCCTTCAGCATCCTGTAGGACTGGGGAAAACATGCAAATGGCACCACCCCTTAAGCTCTATGTAAAAACCCACTGAATCGCACGCTGTACAGCGGTGTGTTCATAAACTCGCGTTGACCCAAACAGGACTAAAGGAAGGACGAATGAAAGTACAAACTATTGTTGAGGTGCTTCATCTGCAGGCAGGTGGGAGGCCTGAGGGGGGCGCCACTGCTCTCACCGACTGACACGGCAACTGACGGCACCCCCAGAAACATCTCCGTCAGTCACACGGCTCCACGTTTCCCTCCGCCGATCGGAGCCTTTCGGCTTTTCAGCTCTGAGGACGGTGATGGGGATGAAGCCAGATGCCGGGATAGGTATCAACATGCTACAACACGGAGGCGATGCACTCGCCTCACAGTCCGGTTCCCCATGCGTCTTCAAAAATGGAAATCAGGTTTAATGGATATAATGACTCTGATGTAATAACCCAGCCGGACGGAGGACCCCAGGTGAAGCGGCGCTGCGCGGCGGGACGGCCCTCATAAATTAAACGTGGCAGAAGACATAACGAGCTATAAGACGTTCGGCTTCCCGACGCGGGAACGGATTTTTTTTTATCGCGGCAGATAACCGGCGCTTTAGAGGAGCCGTCTCCCGGCGGGACGTCAGCGCCGGCGGCTCGGTTCGTAGAGGCTCCCGGAATCATGTCGGATGATGAATGACGGCGGGGCCCTCGAGGAAAACGGGAACGCCGGCACTCTTCATGTTCCGCTTGGTGTTTCATTTGAAGTTCTTTAAAGGTGAAACGGAAACGGAGTGATGATGTCATTGAGAGTCAGAATCAGAAAGTTCCAGAAACCTCCAAAATCTTCAACTTCTGTTTAATCCTCTATTAGGGTCAGGGGAGGGGGGGCAGGTTCCCCATGCCCATCCAGGGCAGAACGTTCCGGGCACCGGAATCATCCAGGGCACCTATCCATCGTTGGGCACACACTCACAAACGCTATATAGAGGCAATTTGAAGCTGCCAATTCACCTTGAAGCTCTATGTAAAGTTCCACTGAATTGCACGCTGTACAGTGGTGTGTTCAGTAACCCGCGTTGACCTGAAGGTTCCTCCATCTGTTGTAGCCTCCAGGACTAAAGGAAGAACGAATGAGAATTCCAACTATTGTTGAGGTGCTTCATCTGCTGGCAGGTGGGAGGCCTGAGGGGGGCGCCCCCAGAAACACTTTGTTGGGCACACACTCACAAACACTATATAGAGGCAATTTGAAGCAGCCAATTCACCTTGAATCCATGTTTTTGGACTGTGGATGGAAACTGGAGAACATGACGAGTCCATACAGAGCGGGACGGTGGGAATCTGAGCACCGCACCACCGACTGGACCCCCGAGAACCACAAGTTTTAAGGACACAGTCCCAGAAAAAACTAAAAGTCAAGTTTAAGGTGAATAAATCGGAACTCAGATTGTGAGCCAAACTGCGGGACATAAGTCCCTGACCTGCTAAACCGTCTGACGTGAGATGACGGGTGTCTGCTGGTTTCTTGCACCGATGTCCGACCGTGAAGCTGCTGCAGGATGAAGCTCTCAGCATTGTGAGAAGAACCACAGCTTTAACCCCAAACCCTCACCCGGTTCACCACAGCGCCACCCCTCAGGTGTGTATCACGTAGACCTTTCGGTTCAGACTGGACTTTTTGGACCGAATCTGACCGAAGCTGGCAGAACTCTCGTACCTGCGAGTTGAAGCGTATTTGACAGACGCTGCAGCAGGCGTATTTCCGTTTAGCCGCGGGAGAGATACCGAACGTCTGATGCACAACTGCCTTCTGAACCGGTTCCATCTGCAGCAGAGAGAGAGAGAGAGAGGGATGGTTTACACCACCGCAGCAGATCTTCATTCACACAGAGGATTACACTGAGCTCCGGGGCCTGAAGATGGAAAAGTGTCTGGAGAACATTACAGACCTCGGTTTCACATCAAAGGACAGAAGAGGAAGTCGAGCATCGTGGACCAAAGACGTGTGGACACTGTTCTGTTCTGATGGTACGAGTGGATCAGACACCGCAGTGCTGGACTGATGATGATCAATCAACCAATTAAAACCTGCTTTATTCTGACTCTGTTTGGGGGGGGGGGGGTTCTGATCATCATCATCACAGAACTAACAGAGAACCAGATGGACTACAAAATGCAACTGTAGGACTACAAAGTCCATCTGTATGGTGGAACTGAGGTAATGGGCAGTGTATCTAATAAAGTGGCCGCTAAGGGTCATCCCATGAATATTCATAAACAAATAACATGATTTTTCAATGAAAGATTGATTTAATTTTGACTCATGTGTAATTACTCAAACCCACCACTTGGTGGGGGGGTACGAAAAAGTCAAAATGAATCAGTGACTCAATCGGTGGAGTTATTTG
Organism: Corydoras maculifer; assembly: GCA_019802435.1. Taxonomy (NCBI): domain Eukaryota; kingdom Metazoa; phylum Chordata; class Actinopteri; order Siluriformes; family Callichthyidae; genus Corydoras; species Corydoras maculifer. The sequence continues at coordinate 230,003 of JAFMOD010000091.1, forward strand.
AACCAACCAATTCATAAATCTTAAAATGAAAACCGCCAAGGACCTAAACTTCTGTTTAATCCCCTAATAGGGTCGTGGGGGGAATGGGGGGTTCCCCATGCCCATACAGGGCAGAACGTTACGGGCACCGGGCAGGGCAGCAATTCGTCGTTGGGCACACACAAACACTATATAGAGGCAATTTGGAGCAGCCAATTCACCTTAAATCCATGTTTTTGGACTGTGGGTGGAAACCGGAGAACATGAAAACCCCAAAAAGATTGGGATTCGAACCTGGGTCACAGTCCCAAGGACATGGTCCCAAAATTTTAACACTAGTTAAGAAATGTGATTCACATTCAGAGTTGTTGTTGTAGTTTATAGTGGTGCACCGGCCGGGATAGGCCTCGGCAGCGTCATCCTGCGTCATACGTATTTACTTTACCCCGGTAACCGCCTCACCTCCGGCGCGCTGAACCCTTCAGGGTGAAATGAAACGCAAACTGGGCGCTTGGCGTCGGCTCCAGAGCGGGAGCGGCTTCGCACCGAGCGGCGGGATGAATTGGAACCACATGCTGAAGACGTGAAACCCAAGAACTACGAGGAATAAAATCTCCATAAATCCTCCGAACGACTGAGAGATGCGCCGGCATGAGAGCGGGGGGTCTGACGAGGGGTCAGGAGGATTATCTCGTGAGGGAGGGGAACCCGGCCGGGGACGTATGGAACCGAGACCACGGCGACGTCTCCGGGACGAGGGCGTGCCTTCGCGTCCTTTCATCTCTTTGAAGATTAAAGAACAGAGGGTTGTTTTCATTTCGGTTCGAGGTTCGAGAGGTGTGTGGGAGTGAGTGTGTGTGTGTGTGTGTGTGTGTGTGTGTGTGAGATGACATAGCAGTGGTGATGAAGAAAAACAGAGATGTTCAGGAACCATCTGGTTCTTTCCAGCCGCGGTCGGGAACCGAATCAGATCCACTTTATATAATATATGGGATTGTGTCTCACGTCTTACGTTTATATATCTGTTAAGATTGTTTCGACCTTCTGAGCGTCACAGTAACCCCGTCTGTCTGTCTGCCTGTCTGTCTGTCCGTCCGTCGGTCTGTCCGGGTTCCACGGCGTAACCGAGCTGTCAGACCTGCCACACGGCGCATCAGAACCGACGCCGGAGTTCGGCCCCCGTCACGTTCGTGCTGGGAATAAAGGACAGAGCGTGGACAGGTAGGACAGCAGCTTGCTCTCTCAGACCTAAAACCGCGACACCCACGGTTCCTCACACGGTTCCACCCGGTCATCTTCGGGTCCAAAAGGTTCCGGCACAAAGCCAGCTCTTCAAACGGCAGTTTATAACAGGAGGAAATCATCCATCCATCCATTATCTTCTGCTTTATCCTCTATTAGGCTCACAGGGGGGGTTCCCCATGCCCATCCAGGGGAGAACGTTTCGGGCGCTGGGCACACTCACTCACACAGACACATTCTATATGGGGCAATTTGGAGGAATTCAATTGACTTGATCCATGTTTTTGGACTGTGGGAGGAAACCGGAGAACCCGGCGGAAACCCACGCGGACACAAGGAGAACATGCAAACTCCACCCAGATGGGGATTCGAACCGGGAATCCCTAGCGCTGAGAGGAGAACGTGCTAAACCACTAAGACTCCGTGCCACCCAGGAGGAAATCATATAAATTTTCTACGTATAAAACCCGCAGGAGGCTGACGGTGAGGACGGGACATCCATCCCTCTGCATGTTGGACTTTCACGGTTCGTGGAGTTCATGGTTCTCGACGGTGAACATTTTTACAACAAAAAAAAAAACATCCCGTGCACAACGTTGATCCGAACGCAGATTTTCAGAACCGTCCAAAGGTCCTCAAGCGGTCCGGTTTGACTGCGGCTTCAGAGTTTCATGCGTTAAGCTGCAGCCCGCTGGTGTTACCTCACCTTTCTCCCTGGTATGAGTGCTGGGATAGGGTTCAGCACCAAATGTAACCCTAATCAAGGAGGAGCCCCCAGTCTAATGCAGCGAGCGCACACACACACACACACACACACACACACACACTCCCAAAAAATTTTTTTCTTTTACATATTTATATTTATAGATTTTTGAACTGTTCCCAGCGATAGAGTGGCGACCCTGTCCTGGGTGTATCTGCCCAGCAACCGAGACCCCCCCGCGACCCTAATAGAGGAAAAAGCGGAAGATAATGAATGAATGAATGAATGAATATTTTTAAACTCTGGGAGGAAACCCATGCAGATTTGAGGAGAACATGCAAATATACACATCCGTAGATATTCAGTTATATTAATTATAAGTGCCGGGATAGGTTTCAGCACTAAATGTAACCCTAATCAAGGAGACTGGCCACCGGTGTAATGCAGCGCACATATATACACACATTCCCTATTTGTTAATATATATATATATATTTCCATGTTCTCCTCATGTCCTCGGGGGTTTCCTCTGGGTCTCTGGTTTCCTCCCACAGTCCAAAAACATGGATCAAGGTCCCCCCGTGACCCTAATAGAGGATAAAGCGGAAAGAAATTGATTAATGGAATATATATATAGTTATATGTCTCTGGGAGGAAACCCATGCAGATTTAAGGAGAACATGCAAATATACACATCTGTAGCTATTCAGTGGTCTTGTGAATATATGTGCACAGGTGTCTGCCCCCCCCCCCCATGTGGTGTATAATCAGTCCTGTTTGAAAACGGCAGGTTGTAATACGGCTTTAAATTCAGTGTTAAATGAATAAAGCAGCTTTATTTGATTTATGATGACGGTGTTTTTGCCGGACTTCACTTGCAGCTGTTGACAAGCACTTTTGCGGCGTGGAGTCTGAGCAGCGCGGCGTTGGGAGTGTATTATTATTATTATTGTTATTATTATTACTGAGCAGAGTGGGATAAATGAGCTGTCAGGAGGAACCCGGCCCCCGTGTTTTCTCCAATTACATAACGGAACGGCGGCGGGTTCCGGGCGCTCGCTTACATTTGCAATGCAGATCCACAGAGGAGGACGTGGAGCAGATTTCACATCCAATCCAGGAATACAGAACGTTTCACACACACACACACACACACACACACACACACACACACACACACACACATGATTTAAAGCATTACAGTGTATTATGCAGCGATCCAACTGAATTCCATTAGTCTCTATTTTGTATTTATATATATACCTTTCTCTGTGTGTGTGTGTGTGTGTGTGTGTGTGTGTGTGTGTGTGTGTGTAACATGTTGTAGGGACTAAATACAGGGCTCTATAAATCATAACTGGTCTCATGCAGCCCTGAATAACGATGATGTTTAGGTTCAAACGGGTTAATGTTGTAGTAGTTCTGGTTGAAGCTCCATACAATGAGTCAAAGTAAGTGTGTGTGTGTGTGTGTGTGTGTGTGATGATTGTTAAGCGCTGCGGGGCAAAAGACTTTCCTCCGGTCTCCTGCTGAGAGATAAGAACCGAGACCCGAGGCTGATGGGTAAATGGCAGTGTCAGCAGTGGTGCTATTGAGACACACACACACACACACACACACACACACTCTCTCTCTCTCTCTCTCTCTCTTAAGAATTACAGAATGTGACTCGTCTCTGTTCTTGGATTTTGATTGGATTTTCTCCTCGCTCTCCATCACTCTCTTTAGATGTCTCTCTCTCTCTCTCTCTCTCTCGCTCTCTCTCTCTTTCTCTCTCTCTCTCTCTCAATTTCAATTTTTTTAATTTTAATTTTAGAATCTTTATTAGATTAACAAACATTACATTTGTGTTTCCCAAAGCCGAAACACAACAAAAACTACAAAAGATAAAACTACAAATTAACATGATTTATAAACAATAGAAATAATAATAATAATAAAAAAATAAATAATAAAAAAAAAAATATATATATATATATATATATAATTTCATTTATATATGAGTGTGTGTGTGTGTGTGTGTGTGTTGACTGATTTGCTCCCTCTCTGTCCCTCACCTGGTGACAGGTGTGTGTGTGTGTGTATGTGTATGCAATGCTGTAAGTACACAGCCTCCCTGTGTTCCTCCAGTCGGTGGGGCAGTTTTTTAGTAGGGGGTGAGGGAGGTGAGTTTGGGGATGATGATGGTTGCCCTGCCCCCCCCCCCCCGCCCTCCACATTTTATCATTATCTTTTCCTCACCAGTAATGAGCTTAGTGTTCTCTGGTGATCAGGACGCCCACAGTGCAGGTGTTATTAGGGTGGTGGATGATGCTCAGGACTGCAGTGACACTCGCACGGTGGCGGTGGTGGCATGTTAGTGTGCGTGGAGAATAAGCGGAGGATATTGTAGAATAGAGGGCAGGGTTTATAATACAGTGTAGCGTAGCAGAGTCCTGCTCGCAGTCCCAACGCGTGTTCCACATTCACGATGCAGATTTGCACCACGCACGGCTTCACCCGCGGGCCCGAGCGTCGGCTCCGCTCGTAACCACCGCCGGGGGTTATCCCTGTACTGATGTACTGGCTGTACATCATAAACCTGTCGGAACGCGGAGGAGAACATGCCCGCGCGAGGCGGCAGGACCGGCGTGCCGAGCGCTCCAGCTCATCGCGGACGAGCGCGCCCTCGAGCGATGCTTTAAACCATGGCTCTCCATTAAAGTCGTAACTCTTCATGCTCGGGCGGCGTCCGGGCCAACTTTTAAAAGCGCGAGAGGATGTGGCAGAGAGAAGCGAGGCTTTACGCTTTACATGAACCCGCCACAAGCGCAAAGGGCTGGCACCGAGAAGCGAGAACCACACGGGCCGAAAACAAGGTTAGGTAATAATAATAAAAAGACTGGCGACGGTTCTGAAGCATAAATAATAAAGGTTCTGCAAAGTGTAACAGTCTTTAAAAGACTTTGCTTACTTACGAACGAACATCAAACATTCCAAGCTCTTGTCGTTAATTAAGCAATACGGTGCGAGGGGGCGTGGCATTATTCAGAATAAAACACATAAAGAGGTGTTATCAGTCCCAACATGTAGTGGTGTACAGTTCCACCGCTTTACGTGATTTATTCACAATAATATTGAACCTCGAGAGTCTGATTGCTTTAATAAAACATATACAAAACACACTATAATAAAAAAACAAGCTCTGATTTAGAATTGCGTTTATTAAAAGCAAAATTGTTAATAATCTGATCTTCCGCGACGTAATCTAGTCCGGTTTTTAACATGAACGCTGATCACTGAGTTACACGACTCCGGTTTCAATCAAATACTGCCCTCTAGTGGCCAATTTACAGAACACGATTTATAAAAACAGTGTGACAGGTTTAGTGCTGAGCTCTGTTTATATTAATCTGTATTATATGATTCAAAATAATGTATTGTAACATCACACACTGATACGGATGAAGGTGTGTGTTATTGTCGGTGATGTCACAGCTCTACAAACGGCTCAGCCAATCAGATTTAAGCACCGGAACTATCCGAACAGGTCTTTAGGTGAGTAACTAACCCGGTGCTGTATTTTGGTGGTTTATGGTCTGGATTTCTGGAATCCAGCGTGTTCTAGCGCTTGGTTCTGATCTTTGGGGTCCGTCGTGTTTGTAGACCTGCAGACCGGCCTCCTCCTCCTCCTCCTCCTCCGTCACGTCATCATAGCTGACGGAGAGCTTTTGCGTCGGAGGAAAAGTTTCCTATTTATTTATTTGGACGCTGGCGGGCCTCGCGCTCCAGCCCTCTGTCAGAAACATGCATCAGTGCCGGCTGAGTAACGGGACACGTTCTCCAGAGATCTCTGGGGGAACGCCGTATGAACTTCACCGACGGACGACGGAGCCGAAGGTTTAGCCAAATTAACGAGGTTCTAAGTCGGGGATAATGAGCGCTATGTGTCTTTTAATCAATATTTGCTCTTACATGGACAATCTGGACCCGTGCTCCACTCGTTCTGCTCGATTGGTCTATTATTTTTTTGGGGGGAAATGATAAGGACCCGCAGGCCGAGCCACAGACGGAGCGGTTCCACTCGCCCTTCCACGCCGAAGCCAATTTTACGCGCAACAGCTGGATGAAGAATCAATAGCACCTCCCGACTGATTGCACTGCGGGGGGGGGGGGGGCAGTTTTAGTGTTGCCGCTCGGAGACGGATGGCGGCTGCAGGTTTGATAAATCATAGTGGTTTTTTTGTGGCCTGAAGAAAAACAAAGCACTAAACGAAAAGCACTCGCTTCATCCATCCACTCTGTGTTTCCTCAGCCGTCTGTTTCGGCACATTCTCTTACAGTTCCCTCTTTCGGACCGTCACCTCCAGACACCTTACCCATCTACCTCACCCCTCTACCTCATCCCTTCATTTCACTCTGTCTCACTCCTCTAGATCGTTACCGTACTCCGTTTCCCAAATTCATGTGTCTCCCCACCTTTGCCGCAGGATGGTACGTACCGATGTAAACGTTAATTGTCGTGTTATTGGTCGCACTGCGTCGTTCTAACGGCGATCCGTCAGACCGCACCCGACTCGCTGATTGGTTTATTACACGTCCAAAACACACCCACGAATCATGTCGTCAAGATAACAAACACACGGACACACCCGAAAACGGGGTGAGGTAGTGAGGAACGGGGTGAAGTGGTGAGGAACAGGGTGAGGTGGTGAGGAAGAGGGTGAGGTGGTGAGGAACGGGGTGAGGTGGTAAGGAACAGGGTGAGGTGGTGAGGAACGGGGTGAGGTAGTGAGGAACGGGGTGAGGTGGTGAGGAACAGGGTGAGGTGGTGAGGAAGAGGGTGAGGTGGTGAGGAACGGGGTGAGGTGGTGAGGAACGGGGTGAGGTGGTGAGGAACGGGGTGAGGTGGTGAGGAACGGGGTGAAGTGGTGAGGAACAGGGTGAGGTGGTGAGGAACGGGGTGAGGTGGTGAGGAACGGGGTGAGGTGGTGAGGAACGGGGTGAAGTGGTGAGGAACAGGGTGAGGTGGTGAGGAAGAGGGTGAGGTGGTGAGGATGTCAGGATCAGGTTTCGTCTGCTGGAAGATGTTGGTTGAAGATGCTTCATGTCTGAAGTCATTATTAAATAAAAAGCTAGTAGTGTGTGTGTGTGTGTGTGTGTGTGTGTGTGTGTGTGTGAGTGAGTGAGTATGTGTGTGTGTGTGTGTGAGAGAGTGTGTGAGAGTGTTTGTTTTGCATCACATGTCTGGTTTTAATTTACACATGCTCTCTCTCTCTCTCTGTCTCTCTCTCTCTCGCTCTCTCTCTCTTGCCGTTTTCTGTGTCTGAACTAAATTAAAGTGCAGTTGTGGTTCCCCTCGCTCCGTCACACGTCCCACATCTGCTCCCGACATCGTGACTCATGACCTCAGCAGTCATGATCGCAGTTCCAGTTCATGCCGCCGCTGTGTTGATCCGTTATGAAGGTTCCTACAGTACGAACTTATAATCTCACCACGTCCTCACGTTGTGCTGTTAACGCGTCGGTGTGTCAACTGTCCATCAACACCCAATTACCCCCCCCCGTCCCCCCGTCCTACCCCCGCAGTTTACCCCCATGCTGTAATCACACACAAACCCTGTTTCATGTTACACCCACCGACAACCGCAACACTGCACAGCTCATTACCAACCCTGAGTGTGTGTGTGTGTGTGTGTGTGTGTGTGTGTGTGTGTGTGTGTGTGTGTGAGGACTTACCGAGGTGAACCCAGGCAGCAGGTTGAGTGTGTGGTTCTGTTCCAGTGCGAAGGGAAGGAAGGCTTTTACTCCCAGAGGACAATGAAGGTGAGGGAGAGGAGCTCGCACCAGAGCTGGAACCAAAGCACCCTGAGAACCTACACACAGGGAGAGAGAGAGACGGGGAGAGAGACAGGGAGAGAAAGACAGGGAGAGAGAGAGAGAGAGACAGAGTGAGAAAGAGAGAGAGAGAGACAGGGAGAGAGAGAGACAGGAAGACATAAAGACAGAGAGAGAGAGAGACAGGGAGAGAGAGAGACAGGAAGACATAAAGACAGGGAGACATAAAGACAGAGAGAGAGAGAGACAGGGAGAGAGAGAGACAGGAAGACATAAAGACAGGGAGACATAAAGACAGAGAGAGAGACAGACAGACAGAGAGAGAGAGAGAGAGAGAGACAGACAGAAAGAGAGAGAAAAAGAAAAACAGATGGAGAAAGTGAGATAAAAAAATAAGTATTTAAAAATTTTTTTTTATTATTAATTTTTCAACATTAAAAATTTGTAATATATTTTTAAAAGTTTTTTTAAAAGATTCTTTTTTCCGGTTCGTTCCAGTCCAGATGAGATGAATAATTGCTATGAAATGACGCTAAATTCATCGTAAAAGCGACTTCAAATCGTCATGACAACATTAAAGAAAAAAAAATTTAGACCAAGTGGCTCAAATCACACGGAAGCAAAACAAAGTCAGACGTGTCTGTTTACGCCATCCTTCTTTTTAAATGGACATTAGTTTGTCCCCTAAAGGAGACAGATTTTGTTTCTTTAATTTTTATAAAACAATTTAATGCTTTGTGTTAATTATAATCATCATCGTCGTGTAATCGCGATTATTTTTCAGACGATAATCGTACCATCCAAATCTGTAAAGGTCTCAGGAAGGGGGCGGAGATCAGGACTCTGTGGGTCAATCAAGATCTCCCATCCCAAACTCACTCCACCAGGTCTTTATGGGGCTTAAATAGAACCCCAAATTGTTCCTCTATACAAGAACTAGTTGGTGGGGCAGTTTTTGTCGTAGTCGTAATTGGTGGGGGTGCAGAGTTGGTGGCACCGACATAATCTGCATGAAGGACAGAGGTTTGAACCTTAACATTTCCGAGTCTCCGTGAGAACGTTTAACCTGAGAGCGAGCGAGAGAGAGAGCGAGAGAGAGAGCGAGATAGAGAGAGAGAGCCAGAGAGCCTGGGGTTTTATTATCACATCGGCGAGAAGCGTCGATGCGAATTACAAACTCGAACCCCGCTCTGTTCTGAGGCTCACCGCACGGTCCCCCTCCGGACAAACCCATTACCGTGGGAAGACCGTATAACGGCGGTGACTAATGAAGGGAACGGCATCCCGCACGGCGAGCGCTGCAGCTGGGGTGGAATTAAAACCACCAGGTTTCCATCCTGCAGGTCGTTAAAGGCACGGGGTAAAAAAGAGAAGGGTCATAAAAAATTAAGCACCGCGGCTTTGTTGGCCAGCCTGCGTGCCTGCACGCGAGCGAGGACACGCCCAGCAACCCAACCATCAAACGCTCGGACCCGCGCCGGGGAACCGATGATGCACCACCTGAACCTGAGATCTGATGATCAACAGTACGAGGACACGCCCGGCAACCCAACCATCAAACGCTCGGACCCGCGCCAGGGAAACCGACGATGCACCACCTGAACCTGAGATCTGATGATCAACAGTACGAGGACACGCCCGGCAACCCAAACATCAAACGCTCGGACCCGCGCCGGGGAACCGATGATGCACCACCTGAACCTGAGATCTGATGATCAACAGTATGATGACACGCCCGGCAACCCAAACATTAAACGCTCGGACCCGCGCCGGGGCCCCCCCCCCCCCCCCCCCCCCCCCCCCCCCCCCCCCCCCCCCCCCCCCCCCCCCCCCCCCCCCCCCCCCCCCCCCCCCCCCCCCCCCCCCCCCCCCCCCCAGTATGATGACATGGGGTTCCCCATGCCCATCCAGTGGTGAACGTTTTGGGCGCTGGGCAGATAGACCCAGGACAGGAAGCCAATCTATCGCTGGGCAGCGTCTGTGAAATAAAATTCTAATAATGGATGAGAGCACCTGGGTCTTAATCGCCGTTCTAATTCATCCCAAATGATGGGGTTGAGGTCATACGCCATGTGTCTCTGTTAATAACGGCGTGTAATGAACGAGCTCGCGCAGCTGCGTCGTGTTAGAACGTATAAACAAAAGGTTTATTAATGACGTCGGCCGTCATGCTGGGAGTTCAGATGTCTTCACGTCTTCGGGCAGATGTTGTGTTTAAACCCGACGGGGTTCGATTTAAAGACGAAACACCGTGCACGTCGCGGGCGTTCGGTCACGCCGCTCCACGGCCGATTCGTTTCGCCGGGATTCCGACTGGCCGGCGTTCCGCGAGCATTCCGTTTCACGGTTCCCGCTGTTTTCCCACCGAGCCACGATCCGGGGCACCGCCGTTCCAGCTTTCGCACCGCAGTAAATCCTGACCGACTCTCTGAAGGCTGTTGTCACGCGAATAAAGCGCCCGGCAAAACACCCGGCGCTGAGGGGTTGGGGTCCAGCTGCAGCTGCGATGGCGCCCCTGGGGTTTTTCTGCGAGGACGAAGAGGACGAAGAGCGATGGGAGTGAGACGGGAGTTCAACTTCTCCATGTTTACTCCACGTTTAAGGGCGAGGGTTGGATTCGGAGCGCACGGTCAGTCATTATACAGCACCCATGCAGTAATGAGGGATAGGGGCCACACTCGGGGGCCCACGTTGGGAACGTATGATGGACGTAAGGTTTGAACCCCCAACCTTAAGATTGTTAACCCTATACTAGAATTAAATTTTAATAGACCAAAAGTGGTCTAGGGCGGCACGGTGGCTTAGAGGTTTAGCATGTTCTCCTCTCAGCGCTAGGGATTCCCGGTTCAAATCCCCATCTGGGTGGAGTTTGCATGTCCTTCCCGTGTCCGCGTGGGTTTCCTCTAGGTTCTCCACTTTCCTCCCACAGTCCAAAAACATGGATCAAGGTCAATTGAGTTCTCCAATTTGCCCCATGTAGAGTGTGTGTGTGAAAGTGAGTGTGTGCCCAGCGATGGATTGGTGTCCTGTCCTGGGTGTATCTGCCCAGCGCCCGAAACGTTCTCCCCTGAATGGGCATGGGGAACCCCCCCCCCGCAACCCTAATAGGGTATAAAGCGGAAGATATTGGGGTCATGGGTCATGGGTCATGGGTCATGGAGGGGGGCGGGGGGGGTTCCCTATGCCCATCCAGGGAAGAACGTTTGGGGGCTGGGCAGATAGACCCAGGACAGGGCGCCAATCTATCACTCACTCACAGAGACATTATATATGGGCAATTTAGAGCAGCTGAGTCACCTTGAATCCAT
>JAFMOD010000091.1:246051-275541 GCA_019802435.1 Corydoras maculifer
GAACCTGGATTTCGGTTGGACTCGTGGCGTTACGGCCTCATCGGACTGATTTAGATTTTCTGATTTCTTCATCACTGCACGTTGATGCTGACCCCCCCTCCCCTTAATTAGGCGGAGTCGGGAAAACACCGTCCTGCAAGTGGATTATCGTGGATGGACGCAAAAGCCAACATCTGTCATGGTACGAGGCCAGAAGGCATCCGCGTAAGGCTTTTCTGAGCCGTGTTCTCTGACGTATCATCAGCTCCTCGTCCAGAACGCTGCCAGAACGCGGCAACCACGGTTACTGGACAGAACCGGCGTTACGCTTCCAATTTTTGAAAACGAACCTGATAACTACTCGTTGATGCTGACCACGACCCCGCCCCCACACACACCTGCTTTGCGGCAATGTACCGTTGACGTAAACGTACAAATACGCTACGAAACGGACGTGTAGACCGACGGGATTCAGTGTTCTTAGTGTTGTAGACGCCTGTTTACGTAACAGAGGTCAGCGATGAACCGATGCGTCGGATAAACGGCTCTACCAAACGTAAACTTTTAATTCCGTCTCCACGCTGCGAACATCAGGCGCGACTCTCGGCGTCCGCACCTCCGACCGAGCGTCCCGATTGACAGCAGGTTTTGTTTTCCCTCCGCTGCCCGAGCACCGGATGGAGTTTCTCCTTGTCTTCGTCTTTGGCGGTTTTCTTGTTTCTGGCGTCTTTGGCGGTTTTATCCGCAGCTATCGGCCGTTAAACTCGGCGCCGGCCCCCGGCCCCCGGTTTCCAGCCCGCGAGCCGGCGTGGGTCCATTATCTACCACCTTCCCCTGAACACACACGTCTCCGCCGTCTGCTCTCGGCCTTATCGGGAGGAGCGGCGAGGAAAACGGGGGGTGGGGGGGTGATATCGATCCTGCAGAGCGGAATTGGACTTTAAAAGCAGACGGGGAGATCGTATCGGCCCGGCGAGCTCACGTTTACGTTCGGGGTTTACGACGATCTCAGAGATCAGACGAACGCTCGCTTTAAATAACAACGCCAGCTTTGTTTACAGATAAGGGGGGAGGGGCGCATATTTAATGAGCCTCGTCGGTTTATCTAATTGACTTCGTCTAAAGCACTGCGCCGCGTTCGGGGTCCGATCAATAACCCCATCTCACTCAGCCATCGATCGGTTCCCGTCCCTGACGCTGAGTCGGTTCGGCGGAATCGTTCACCTGTAAGTCACATGACCCTCACACCCGAGTTCATATTGGAATTTAATTCGTTAGTATTTGGGCCGCATGGCGGCACGGTGGCTTGGTGGTTAGCCTGTTCTCCTCTCAGCGCTGGGGATCCAGGTTGGAATCCCCCAGTCTGAAAACAGGGATTGAAGGTAAGGTACTGTATGTATGTGTAAGTGAGTGTGTGCCCGGCGATGGATTGGCGCCCTGTCCTGGGTGTATCTAACCCCCACCACCCCCACCCACCCCCACCCACCCCCGCAACCCTAATAAAGGATTAAGGGAAAGATAATAAATGAACATATGAATTTGGTCCACTGAAGTTGAATATTCATGGCAACAGATTTGCCCCGGACCTTAGTTCCCCACCCTGACAGTCCTGCCCCGCCAGTCTCAGGAGGTGGTGACATCACATGAGACCCAAATTCGGATCTCCTGGGGAACCCTGTACAGACTGACAGCTGCCCCGCCCAGTGATTTACAGGATTATGTTAATATTAAGAATATTTTAAAATGAGCACAACGTCCAGGTCCCGCCCCCTCGTCCTCTCCTCCAATCAGGGTCACACAGAGGAGGCGGGCGTAAGTCTCCGGTCCGGAACACTGTGTCCGGCGAGGTCAGGACGTGCGTGACGGATGAGGAACAGTCCGTGGACTCGTGATGTGAACGCGGGCGCGGCTGGAGCAGGTGGAGGACGTGCGCGGGCGGCTGATTTAGGGTCTGTGGTTTAGGGGGTCGATGGCGCGGCCGTCGGTCCTTGAACAATGACGGCGCGCGGTTTATTAGACAGAAGCACATCAGTGGCCGTAATTACCGTTCAGCGCGGAACGAGGCGGGCGTGAGTGATGGACGAGGGCGGCACACAGCAGAGGCCTCGCCGCGACCTTCAGGTTACGGCGGAGCGGGGCGGCGCGATAAATCCAACTCCCACCGGACCAGTAAAGAGGGGGGGGGGTGAAAGTCGAACAGTCTGGGTTAGTCCCGGTTTATGGACCGGACCGTAAAAACGGCGATACTGCAGAGCATCAGGAAATAATGCCAACATAATGACACGAGATGCTCGAGGTCATTATTCACTGCCCCGCCCACTTATGGGCTCCTCTAACGAACCTTTAACGAACCTCTAACGAACCTCCAATGGACCTCTAACAGACCTCTTCCTTTGATGATTCCACTTCAATCACCCAGCCGTTACGTTTAAATAAAAAACGATTAATAATCAGGACGGAACCAAACTGTTTCGGCTTTGCATCTAATGATCAGAGTCACATGACAGTGCAGGGATAGGCCTCAATAAGAATTTTAAAAGTGAATTATAACTGTCAGGGCGGCACGGTGGCTTAGGGATTAGCATGTTCTCCTCTCAGCGCTGGGGTTGGAATCCTGGTCCGGGTTCTCGGGGTTTTCTCAAAGTCCAAAAAACATGAATTCAAGGTGAAGTTATTCGTTCTCTTTCACAATAATCCTCTACTAGAGTCGCGGGGGGGAGGGGGGTGTCCCCGTGCCCATTCAGGTGAGAGTGTTTAGGGCGCTAGGTAGAGACACAGGGTGCCAATCTATTGCTGGGCACACACACACACACTTTATATAGGGGCAATTTAGAGCATTCAATTTACCCCGAGGTGACCCGGTGGCTTAGTGGTTAGCATGTTCTCCTCTTAGTGCTGGGGATCCAGGTGTCGAATCCTAATCTGGGTGGGGTTTTCATGTTCTCCCCCTGTCCGCGTGGGTAAATTTAAGGTAAATTGGATGCTCTTAATTGCCCCTATATAGAGTGTGTCTGTGTGAGTGAATGTGTGTCCAGTGTTAGATTGGCGTCCTGTCATGGGTGTATCTGCCCAGCGCCTGAAACGTTCTCTCTGGATGGGCATCTCTCTATGGGGCAATTTGGAGAACTCAATTGACTTGATCCATGTTTTTGGACTGTGGGAGGAAACCCACGCGGACACGGGGAGAACATGGAAACTCCACCCAGATGGGGATTCGAACCGGGAATCCATAGTGCTGAGAGGAGAACATGCTAAACCACTAAGACACCGTGCCGCCCATACTCTGCGTGTATTCATCTTTAAAAAAGGCGTTTTCTGTTCTTACACAACGTTAACAACCGGAGACTCCTGTGGACTCCTGCGGGATCTCTATAGTTAGCTCGTCCTCCTCCTCGCTCGCGCTCTCGACCGCCCACGTCCACTGAGCTTCACCACTGCGTTCAGCGTTGCCCTGCATGCTCTGCACACACACACACACACACACACACACACACACACACAAACAGAACCTCCAACCGTTCAGCAGGTCCTCCTCACATCGAATGATCACGTGGATCCGGGATTTCGGACCGAGCGCCCGGCGGGTAATCAGCAGGCATCGAGGGACCCCGGTCGCCTTGGTAACACCCGTCTAGCTCCTCCACGCTCTTGCCCTCTGAGTGCAGGGATAGGCTGAAGACCTTAGTTCATCGTAACCCCGAGTTTCCGCATCCACGCATCACGCAAAGCCGGCAGACGAGCGCCGACATGTAAACCCCGTCCGGATGAAAAACAGAGACGAACAGCGGCGAGGGGACTGACAGCACCGTGATTTAGAGCGACCCCCCCCCACCTCACCCCCCCCCAACCCCCGGGGCTGAAACTCATACATGTTTTCGTTATATGACGGCTCTGTACAGAATTTGCTCTGCGAGTTATAATCCGTGTCGGGGATTAATACGGACATGAGCTCATGATTATGACTCGAGGCCTGATCATCAGACACCGCTGTACATAAAAATATATAATAATATAAATATTTATATATTCATTCATTCATTTATTATCTTCTGATTTAGTGGTTTAGCATGTTCTCCTCTCAGCACTAGGGATTCCTGGTTCGAATCCCCATCTGGGTGGAGTTTCCATGTTCTCCCCGCGTCTGCGTGGGTTTCCTCCGGGTTCTCCGGTTTCCTCCCACAGTCCAAAAACATGGATCAAGTCAATTGAGTTTTCCAAATTGCCCCATAGGGAGTGTGTTTGTGAGCGAGTGTGTGCCCAGCTGTCGTGGGTGTATCTGCCCAGCGCCTGAAAAGTTTTCCCCTGGATCGGCATGGGGAACCCCCCCCCCCCGCGACCCTAATATAGGATAAAGTAGAAGATAATAAATTAATGAATGAATGAATAAACACAGAGTACGAGGTTGTTCACACTGTTAACGTTTAACGTAACTAAAGCTAAAGAGCGTGCGGCGAGAGGGGAGAGTGTTCGAGATACAACACCTCATGAAAGCTCAGGGTTGTACGCTGGAACCTGCGATGTTGTGTTGCATTAGGGTTACATAAGACGCTGCTTCATTTCTGTATGCGTGTTTGTGTATGTGTGTGTATATATATATATATATTTTTATTTATATATATATATGAATGTGGGGGGGGTTATACATCCTGACAGCTGTGTTTCCTCTCTTACTTTCCTTCTTTGCACAGAGAGTCTGTTAAACCCTTCCATTAACCCCCAGAGTGACCCTCGCTTATTTAAACGCAGGTCTGAACACGGCCGCTCGTTCCGAAAACCGGGAGCTTCAGGAATTTTGCCCTGAAACAATTCCCCCCCGAATGTGCATGAATGAAATGGACGGTGTACGCCCTAAAACGGCGTATAAAGCCGTCATGGGATAGGCTACGGCAGGCCACGTGGTTGGGGGGGGGGGGTCACTTGCAAACGGGTGAAAGGGCGTGTGTCGTTACATCATTTAGCAGATGGGGGCTGAGCACTGGTTAATTAGGGTTAAGGGCCTTGCTTCGGGGCCAAAACTAACAGCATGATGTCATCGAGGCCATGTCTTTTTCTTCTCCCCCCGGGACGACCATGATTATTTCATCAGGACCATCAGGCCTCATTCTGCTTTACTTTAATGGGATTCTACTGTCGTTCTATAAGATTGTGGAGTACAGGTGGAGTAATGGAGCACAAAGGAACCAGCCTTGCGACCTGAAGGTCCCCGGTGCCACCAAGTACTACCCCTGACATGTCCTTGAGCAAGGCACCTAACCCCGATTGCTACCCAGGGGCCATGTATAGGCCAGAATCCACTCTGGGCATGTGTACGCACTTCACTCAGTGTGTGTGTGTGTGTGTGTGTGTGTGTGTGTGTTCCACTGGGTTAAATGTGGAGGACACAGTCCTCTGTGTGTAAGCACTATAGTAAGATAAATACATCACTTAAATCGTAAAAGCATCTTAACTCGTCTGATGATTAATGACTTTTTTTTCCCCATAATGCAGTTCTCCGAAATGTAAGTATACAGCTCTGATTTGGCGCGGAGGCGACCCTGATTTGGATAAACGAACCTTCCTCTTCATGAAGCTTATAAACTTCGGTTTAATGAGATGTTCGAGAGTCCGGCGGATTCCAGTCCAGATGAAATTAGGGCCTCTCCCGGCATCAGAGAGCAAATCCGTTACCCCGGGATTAGAGCAATAAGGGCAGAATATGGGGCAGGATATTGGAAAAGAGGCCAACACAAGACTAAAGTAATTCTTCCCGCGCCCGACGCGGCCCCCAGATGGAACGTTCTGCGACGGGGAACGTTCATTTCCCCCCCGAAAGAACTTCTGCTCGAGTGCAATTACCCCGTTAAGGTTTTAAGAGGCTTGTGCGCTCCGGGCAGGCACAACAAAGAGACCTCTGGGAATTAAGAGAACCTATTTGAAACACATTACTGAGAGATCAGACGGGTTAAGAGTCAGGATTTACAACCCTATCCCGGCATTTACGAGCCTTATCGGATGAAACGGGCCGAAGAACGAAGTCGCGCATGGGCTTCGTCAGCGAGCTCTTTTACGGGCGCCGTCACGTTCGGAGGTGCACGCCACCCTGGCACGGGCAACGTGTTTGTTTCATACCAGAGGAGAACAGAACGAATGCAGCCCTCGCTCTTATTACTGAAGGTCAGAGGCGGATCCACCACCCCGAAGCCACGGCTGGAACCCTGAAGACCCTTAAATTTTACTTCTCGTGGACCGTAATTTACCCTCCCGAGCCAAAAAAGTGGGCCGACGCCAGGACTGCACATTTTGGGGCCTCGAGCGGTCCAAATAACAAACCGCTGACGTTGACGTTTACTAGAACGGAGTTACAGATTAATAAAAAGTTTGCATTAAATAGTAAGAAAAACAACACGATGATGTCATCGAGGTCATGCCTTGTCCTGGGACGTCCATGATTATTTCATCAGGACTATGCTTCACTGGCTTTACACTGGCTTGGATCTGGCTTTCTGAGAAAGCGAGGCGGTGGTGTCCACATGACCTCCGACACGTCCACCATGTTACAACTCTTACTTCGTTACCCCGCCCCACCCCCCCCCACCTGCCCCATTCCTGAAATTTGATGTGTAAGTTGGCTGTATCTTACTTACACTTACTTACTTAAACTGTCGCCACTCAACCTTCCACCATTGCTTCTTCTTCAGCTCCAGGTGAATGATGGGAAATCACGGCAGGATGTGGACGCCTCCCGTTCAGAAGCTCATCCTCCCTACCCGACATGCTGGACGTTCTCAGGTGCTCAAGGTTTGAGGTTGCGTCATATTTTCGTATAATCCTTTAAATCTTTACAAACGCCGAGACTCCGGTTCCGCCGTTTGGGGAAGCCATGCCTCTTTCCTTTAGAGCTCGTTATCGGGGTTCCACCTTCAGTCTGCAGTATTCGTGGACGTTCTCTGAGCTCGTTAGCTGATGAACAGCTGGAAACACACATGTCTGTCAATGCTGCACTGTTACCACATGGAAAAGGTTCACGGGAGCGCCCGCTCTGTAAACTCCACTCACTTCCCAAAAAAGTATCGAGGGGCTTCGGGGTTGATTTGGGCCGGAGGTAACGACCGCGCTCTGTTCCGAGGGCCGTGGCGGGGAAGCCGCGCCGAGGGACCACCCACAGCGTGGGGGGGGGGGATGCTGATTTGACCGGGACCCCAGGCTCCGTGATCAACGGATCTGTTGATTCTTAAATCTTCTGATGAAGAACAATGATGATGATGATGAAAGACAAGCTCCTCTCGCTCGTACACTCTGCGGCCTAAAGTTTGTGGACACCCACCAATTACTCACCACCTACAGCAGTCTTAATGGCATCATTCTAAGGTCCCTGAGGGCAGGGTTGGGTTAGTGTGGTGTAGAAAACTGACCCCCTCCCAGCCCTGACCTTAAACCATCCATTGAGAGTCAGGTCAGCGGGTCCAACATCAGTGCCTGACCTCAAAAATGCTCCCAGGCAACACTTTTCCATATGTTTGTAGACAGTCTTCTCGGGGAGCGTGAGGTTGCCAGGCCCGAGATCAACATCTGTAATAAGGAGGTTGTCCTCATCATCCGTCATGCCACCGGGGGCGCTCCGTGGATGTTCAAAGGAAGCCATACACACGGCGCCCCACCGCGAGGCGGCTGATCACCGAGCCAGTTTGTTTCCTGTTGTAAGGGGCAACATGTGATTTTTTCCCGCCGCCAGCCCTGAGCTCCCGCTGACCGGCGAAACTCGCTCATTGGGAGCTGGTCAGGAGCTCAGCGGGTCTGCGAACGGAGAACCTGCATATCCTCACGCTCTGCTCATTAGGCCTCGGCGCATGGCGGACGTAAACAGGATTACAGAGCCACGTCTTTAGCGGCGCGTAAAGCGCAACGCACCTGTTTCGTATTTTCGGGCCCGGGGACGGACGGCCGTGGCTCCTCCCCGCTCATCAGCCCGCCGCTGGAATTCCCGAGCCCACAGATATTTGTCATCCGTCATCTCTTCTTTGATCCCCTCACAAATCTCAGCCCTCCGAAGAACACCCCCCCCCCCCCCCCGCATCCGCCTCTTATGATTAAGACCAGGCCTTTTCTGGATGCTCTGCGACCGAACCAGCGGGAACCTTCGAGCGGGTTAATAACGTTCCGGTGCGGAGAGATTGACATGATTTACAAACTCCCTCCTGAAAGAACAGCCTGACCCACGGGAGGACCTACCGATGATCCAACGCATACCTCGTTTAGACCAGCGGCTTAGCCCAGACTTATCATTTTAATGACACGGCGTGGCCAAAAGTATGTCAACACCCCTCTTGTTTTTCGGGGTTTGGAAGTCGGGCCAAGAGTCGGACGCCAACAAAAGGGCTTCTAAACTTGCGGTTTGGGAAAGACCCCTTCTGCTTTCACAAACCACACAGAGGACCTCGAAGGATCGTACTGTTTGGGACATGGGGATGAATTAGAAGGCTGATTGTGAATTAGGTCGTCTCAACATCGGTGTCTGACCTCACAGATCGGCCACACATCCGTGCAAACTCACCAAAATGTCGTAAAAAAGCCTTTGAAGCCTATAAAGACTGCAGCAACGGTGTGCAAACAGTTTGGGGAAGGCCCTTTTCTGTACAAGCACGACAAGCAAAGTCCATAAGAGATGGATAGGGTTCAAGCAATTTATTTATAGAGCGCAATTTACAATCGTACATCGTCACAAAGCAGCTTTATAAGCCTTTAAACCCCTAAAGAGTAAGCCGAAGCGACAGCGGCAAGACAAAACTTCCTGTTATGTTGTTATTTTAAGAAAGAAACCTTGTGAGGACCGAGGCTCAGTGGGGGACTCATCCTCCTTCTCCATCAACAGTGTAAGACAATGATGTACAGATCGTGTGGCGATCATGTGACCCGTATTTACCAATTGGAAAACTTTATAAGTCCATTGAGGGCGTCCTGCAGGACTGCCGGTCCAGGTTCCATTGGATATTGCTGGTAGAACCATAAATAAAGAGCAGGGTGAGTCTGGTGTGGAAGTCCTGACCTTAAACCCATCCAAAACTTTCGAGACGAAGCAGAACAGCGATTATGGGGCGGGCCTCCTCGTCCATCATCGGTGACTGATCTCAGAAAAGCTCTTCTGGTTGTCTTCTGGTTGTTGTCCGTCACCACGAGGAAGGAACCGGTTTGGAATGAGACGCCATAATTCGGGTAGTATTTGTGTTGGATGTTTTCAGTGAGATGAACCCTGTCAGGTTCTGGAGCAGATGTTCTGGCTCAGACTCGGGAGGTCGGTGGAACTGAGTGGGATGAGGAGGTGACGCTGAGAGTGAGACGGCAAGGTTAATGGCAGCTTGTGTAAACACACACCAGTGGGAAAAAAAGCAAACTGCTTTATCATCCCACACACGGCTCCTCCACCCGACACCGAGGTTCCTACATGGCCAGCGTAGAACCCGCCATGGGCAGGACCACAGAAAAAGTGGGAGGAGTTGGACCTGGGGTCTAGAAGTTTCCATCCATCTATTATCTCCTGCTTTATCCTCTATTAGGGTCGCGGGAGGGTTCCCCATGCCCATCCAGGGGAGAACATTTCAGGCGCTGGGCAGACACACCCACGACAGGGTGCCAATCTATCGCTGGGCACACACTCACTCACTCACTCACTCACACAGACATACACACGCTGTATGGGGCAATTTGGAGAACACAGTTGACTTGATCCATGTTTTTGGACTGTGGGAGGAAACCAACGAACCCAGAGGAAACCCATGCGGACACGGGGAGAACATGGAAAGTCCACCCAGATTGGGATTCAAATCGGGAATCCCCAGCGCTGAGAGGAGAACGTGCTAAGGGTCTAGAAGGTTAATTCCCAATCCTCCATTGGATCAGCTCCACTATGTAGTTCTACAGTTCCACTCCGTAGTTCCCCCACAGAGCAGGTATCGTTAGGGTGGTGGACGGTTCTCTGTACTGCGGTGACACTGACATGGTGGTGCAGGCGTGTAATTGTATGGGGTGCCAAAGGGTTCCTACGTTCTGCCCTGTATCTCCATCAACATGCCATCCCAAACCATAGGTTCTCGATTGGACGGAGGATCTAATACTAGCCCCTAACTCCCGATCTCCAGGCCCCTCAGTTAAACGCTCTGAGATATTTTTAGCACATGAGTCGAACCCGGAGCTTAAATATATAAATATATATAAATATATCTCTGAAACTCAGTGAGCGAAGAACCGTCCAGATGCTCCTTCTGGTTCCACGTGGCACATAAAAACCGAACTGTCCCTGATCTCCGGGTCCGTCCCGAGCCAAGTGTGTACAGATGATTCATACTGACGCATAACATTTCTCACAAAGTCTTTGGGATTAAAGATGTTACGCCTCGCGAGGCTCCGGTTTCACCACCCGGCAGCACCCGGAGGGAGGAGGAGCCACGGCCGCACGTCTGCCCCCAGAGGTCGGTGTGTTCCCACTGCGGGGCGAGGGCGACGGCGTGGAACGCAAACACACAATCATCACCCCGATTCATTCCCTCGGACCTCCAACCCAACACCCACCCATCAGAACGTTCTCCGAACGGTGGAGATGCCTCAGAGCTTGAGCCTGTGTCCACTGATCCAGTTCTACCCACAACCTCCTGACCCTTCGTCCTCCTCAACCTGCTGTCAAAAACGTTTCCGAACCCTGGCACGAAGTTCTTGAAGGGTCTTGCAGATGTTTTGTCCTCCTCCTCCTCCTCGGGAGCTCTGAGCTCTTCTTCATTGATGACCTCCTTCATAACATTTGGTCATTTATTGGACGCTTTTATCCGAAGCGACTTACAAGGTGAGCACAGGGTAAATCACAGCGCCCCCTGGAGCAATGAGGGTTAAGGGTCCTGCTCAAGGACCCACACTGGTAACTTCAGCGGACCTGGGATTTGAACCCCCAACCTTCAGATTGACAGCCCAACACCCTGACCACTGAGCTACAGCGCCCATTCATCTAATCCTTCATTCTGATTGGTGATAATCCGCTGTCTGTGAAAGGAGGACGGTCAAGGAGGACGGCCTGGTGGTCAGCCTCACACCGTATCTCGGCTCAGTGAAGATCATTCCATTATCTGGGTCCCGTGTGGAGGGGGGGCAGGTGTGGCTGAATGGCTTTCGGCGCAGGACGGCGGAGACGAATGTCTCACCGGTTGGATGAGTCAGCAGAGGTGCGATGTCACCCCTGCAGCGTGGAGCAGGTGACTTCAGCCGGATGTTTAACGCCAAAAATAAATGGGCTTCTCAAAGAACCTTCTCCATCATGTTCTCCGGTGAGGAACAGAAACCGGACATATTTATTCCCCGCAGAACACGACGGAGGCGATGTTTTAACATCGTTTGAGCTTCATCAGCGTCCTGTCACGGTAAAGATCTTCATTACATCACAGTCTACTCATTAATTAATTATTTAATAGTATTAAATGGATTGGGGCGGCACGGTGGCAGAGTGGGTTGGCATGTTCTCCTCTCAGCACTAGGGATTCCTAGTTTGAATCCCCATCTGGGTGGAGTTTCCATGTTCTCCCCGTGTCCGCGTGGGTTTCCTCCGGGTTCTCCGGTGTCCTCCCACAGTCCAAAAACATGGATCAAGGTCAATTGAATTCTCCAAATTGCCTCATATAAAGTGTGTTTGTGTGTGTCCAGCGATAGATTGGCGTCCTGTCCTGTGTGTATCTGCCCAGCGCCTGAGACGTTCGCCCCTGGATGGACATGGGGAACCCCCCCCCCCCACCGCAACCCTAATAGAGGATGAAGCGGAACATAATGAATGGATTAAGTGGATTGAAAAATTTTTTAGTGTGTGTTCATATATATAAATATATTTTTTTTCCCAATACGTCCTCCCCCACCCCGGACTGCTTCTATTTCCCGATCTCATCTGATCTCACTGCAGCTTCATTAACTCTCTTATTACCCCCCCTCCCCCCCGAATCCTCCACCTGCCCCGTCACAGATCCTCAGTCTGCTTCCCATCAGAAAGCAACCTCTCCATCCTCTTCACATCAGGACAAGGTCAGCGTCGGATCACTGCGCTTTGAGATGACAGAAGAGACACGCCTCTGCGCCCTGGATGCCCCCCGGATCCCCCATCTGCCCCACATCTGTCTGCAGTCCATATAGAGCAGGACAGAACCACTTGGGTTGTCGTTGTAACTTTAAAACATCGTATAAAACCTGTGTTCTGTGTTTGGAATGAAGTTATCGATTTATTACATTCATATTATATTACATGAATATTCCAGAAGCTTCAGGTAGAAATCAGATATTAATTTGTATTTAAAGCAGCTGGATTAAGGGATTACACACGGCGTTCGCGTGTCAGAATATTCACTGTTGTTTTTTTTTATTTAATTTTTTTTTTAATTATTATTATTATTTTGTTTTTAGATGAACTCGCAGGATCACAGAGGGAGCCTCGAACAACAGATTAGCATTCGAACAGGATTAGTTAAGGATTATGGAAATAGGTGGTTAATTCTGTCGACTGCCAGAAGGGGGAGCCGGCATCTGTGTTGTTGGCATGTTCTCCCCACATGTATTTTTTCCCCTCCTGAACCAGGTCATAAGTCCCCGCCTCCACCATTTTGAGGTCTTTTGAGGGCTTTTACTCCTTCTATCCCGATGTCATCAGCTCCTACTCCTCCCTTCACGAGGCCAAGAGTTCCCGAGGAGGAGAGTAAAGGAGGTAAAAACATTCATCACTTTCCTTTAAACACTTACGGGTTCCTCCTCTCAAACTCGTGTTATTTTTGGCTGAATTCATTTTTAATAGGAAAAAGTGATGAGCGAGTCAGAGCGACCAGGAGATCCATCCATCCATTATCTTCTGCTTTATCCTCTACTAGGGTCGTGGGGGCTTCCCCATGCCCATCCAGGGGGGGAACATTTCGGGCGCTGGGCAGATACACCCAGGACAGGGTGCCAATCCATCACTGGACACACACTCACTCGCACAAACACACTCTATATGGGGCAATTTGGAGCATTACCAGTAGATGTTGTTTCCAAAACCATGATGACGCTCTGAACCATGACTAACATTACGTTACGTCTGAACATTATATATTTATCAACGGAATTTACCCTAAAACACACTTCTTACCCATAATCCACTGTGTAAAGTTTATTTTCACGGCTAATAAATTGCACAGTAATAAAAAATTGCGTTCAAATTGGCGCTCGGTGTGATTTTAGATACTGTACTGCCATCTGCTGTCTTTTTGTGGAACTGCAAGAGAACCTATCATGCCGATATCGATAACTTTATCAATTAAAACTGTTGTAATTACGGGTTACGGTCCCAGTGCGTAATCACTGCATGTTAGTGTTTAGTGTGGCCTTTTTTGTGAGCATTAACCATGTTTACCATCATCAGTTCATTTTTAAATATATTAAGGTTAACTCATTCTTTATTATTCCCACAATCGGGACGTTCATTCATCCATCCATTATCTTCCACTTCATCCTCTATTAGGGTCGCGGGGGGGTTCCCCATGCCCATCCAGGAGAGAACGTCTCGGGCGCTGGGCAGACACACCCATGACAGGACGCCAATCTATCACTGGACACACACTCACTCACACAGACACACTCTGTATGGGGCAATTTGGAGAACTCAATTGACTTGATCCATGTTTTTGGACTGTGGGAGGAAACCGGAGAACCCGGAGGAAACCCACGCGGACACGGGGAGAACATGGAAACTCCACCCAGATGGGGATTCGAACCGGGAATCCCTAGCGCTGACAGGAGAACATGCTAAACCACTAAGCCACCGTGCCGCCGCTTTAAAAAGTATTATCTTTAAAAAGCGTGTTAGATGTTCATTAAACTTCTCTCTCTATAGTGCAGTCACCTCATGATGTCCAGGTCGGATCTACAGAACGGTGATTTATAGTCGGCAGTGAAACTGGCCGCTGAGCTTCGTGATAACGTGCTTATCTTTTCTCAAGGTCTCTTAATCCTCTGTAAACACCTAATTACAGCAGATAAGAGCTTCCTGTTTTAACATCTGCCATAAAACTGCGAGGCGGGCCGATTTGGTTCTGTGTAAACAGACTGATATGCTCATTCGGGTCATATAACAATAAAAAGAGAAGATCCGCTTCAGGATTCATTGAGGAGGACAATCTAAAGACGCCTCCAGATCACCTAAGGTCCATCCAATGGGCAAAATGGAGTGTGTTCTGGTCGTAGGGTGTTATTTATTCATTCATCCATCCATTATCTTCCACTTTATCCTGTATTAGGGTGGGGGGAAGGGGGGGTTCCCATGCCCTTGCCCATCCAGAGGGGAACGTTTCAGGCGCTGGGCAGATACACCCAGGACAGGGCGCCAACCTATAGCTGGGCACACACTCACTCACACAGACACACTCTATATGGGGCAATTTGGAGAACTCAATGGACCTTGATCCATGTTTTTGGACTGTGGGAGGAAGCCGGAGAACCCGGAGGAAACCCACACGGACACGGGGAGAACATGGAAACTCCACCCAGATGGGGGATTCAAACCGGGAACTCCAAGCGCAGAGAGGAGAACGTGCTAAACCACTAAGCCACCGTGCCGCCCGGTGTGAATTCATTTATTCATTCATTATCTTCCGCTTTATTCTCTATTAGGGTCGCAGGGGGGAGGGGGGGTTCCCCATGCCCATCCAGGGGAGAACGTCTCGGGCGCTGGGCAGATACACCCAGGACAGGGCGCCAACCTATAGCTGGGCACACACTCACTCACACAGACACACTCTATATGGGGCAATTTGGAGAACTCAATGGACCTTGATCCATGTTTTTGGACTGTGGGAGGAAACCGGAGAAGCCGGAGGAAACCCACGCGGACACGGGGAGAACAAGAAAAGTCCACCCAGATGGGGGATTCGAACCGGGAACCCCTAGCGCTGAGAGGAGAACATGCTAACTCACTAAGCCACCGTGTGAGTCCAATCGCCTTTAATTCGATCCGTTCGAGCGTCTTGATCGCAGCGTGAGCCCGACGTGAACGCGCGGCGCGGTCCTGTAACGGGAGCGCGCCTGGAGGCGGTCTGGCTGCTCCGCTCGCTTCAGTTAAACACAGAGGAGACGGGGACGCGCGGACAGCCGAGCGGGGACACCGATTCACCGACTAACCGCCCGACTTCCACCCCCGAACGGACCGAACGGCGACTGCGGCTCGACAGGTAACGCCGCCGCCCTCGCGCCGCCACCCAAAAGTCAAGAAACGTCCTCGGGAAAGTGCTTTAATCCCAACGAGGACATGTGTGTGGGTCGGGACGAGCCTGCCTTTCCGCGCGGTTGCCCGATCCTCGCGGATCCCTCGCGTAACATCGTACTTACGACTGGATTATACAAGTATTTAAGCAAACCGTCGGGCGGGATTTGACGGCGGCGCGGTTCCTGGGTTTGTTCGACGCGTTTATTCGGAGCCATTTATTCGGTGCTTCGTTGTGCTGGGGAGGGGGAAATGGTTCGTACGCCGTGATTTGTCACTCCTTCGCATTGAAGCGGGGGGCAGCGGCTCGTCCCCCGTGTCCCGATGTCGCGACCGTGTCCCCGTGACTCCGTCGTTAGGCGATTTTAAACGTTTCGGGACGCCTTGCGAACCTTTATAACGGGCCTGGAACAATTTTGCGGCAAAGGCATGCGCGACGTCGATCTGGCAACCCGTCTCCCTTTGTGTTCATGGCCGTTTCGTGCGCTTCGCTGGCCAAACCTCGACG
The DNA here is from genome assembly GCA_019802435.1 of Corydoras maculifer. Classification (NCBI taxonomy): domain Eukaryota; kingdom Metazoa; phylum Chordata; class Actinopteri; order Siluriformes; family Callichthyidae; genus Corydoras; species Corydoras maculifer. Next base: position 261,765 of record JAFMOD010000091.1, read on the forward strand.
ACGCCGGGTTGCCAGATTGGGGAAATGCCAAACTCCTTTTTGAGGCGTTTTCGGTAACGAAGTCGCACAATAAACAATCGTGTAGGAACCCGTGTGTGAGCTACAGTGTGTCCGACAAGCCGTGGCGCGTTGGTTTGGCGTTTTAAACTTTGATCTGATGCCGAGTTTGAGATTTTAATCCGGTCAGTCGCGATGCGGATTAAAAACCACAACAGCGATGGAATGGCCGGGTTGCCAGATTGAGGGTCTTTTATTTTCGATGGAAACGTGACAGAAGTTTGTTTATATATATTTTTTTATTATTACTAAAGTAATATTTACTGAGGAAACAATACGTTTTCGAATAAAACTGCGGGGTTTGACGCAAACTAACGAATAAATGAAACCATCGCGACGACTCACTGATGTTTCCAACATCCTCTAGTTTGTTCCACTTATTTAGATTTCTGTAACAGGAAGCTCTGACAAAAGTTTATTTCCAAGAATCAAACCAGGTTAATAGAACAGCATTGATGAAGCGCTCTGGGTTCCCGATTCTTTCTGTTTAATGTCCCGTTTAACCCCCACAGCTTCTGCAGAACCCTGTCACTGGGATGGTGTAAAGCAATCGGTCGCCTTCCATGAGACCCAATGGACTTTCAGAGAGGAAAAAGAGTACAGAGCCACCCCAGAGTCAAAGACTGGAGAGAGAATGTCAAATGTAATGTAATATGCAGGTGTATAGTGTTCTTATGTTGTGTATGTTTACGTTAAGTGCACAGCGCCACCCACTGGCCTGGCACACACTCTCCGCCGTTTCCATGCGGCGTGAAGGCGTGCGGATGGGATTTGGTAAAACGACAGAACGAAACGCGTGTGATTGTTTGAGAATCACAGCTCAGCGTTGTTTTCATCCTGCGCGATGAACAGGCCCCCTGTTAAAAGTGACACCGTCCAATCTGGCAACGCTCGGGCCGATTCGTCTCTTGCCTGCTGCTAATTACGCGTCTGTAACAGCTTTTCTTCATTAAGTCTCTTTTAGTTTGTTGTTGTTTTGCTTCTGATCGACACCACAGATGGGATAGGGTTCAGATCCAACAGTTCAGTGGTGTTTAGTCTGCACACATGTGAAGCGTGGGGGGGGTCCTCACACCGTCCTCACACGCCCCGTTCGCCCTCGCAAGGGTGTTGATCGGTGGACACCGATGTGACGGTTTTATTTACTTTAATTAGCAGCAGATGCAGTGATAAGATCCCTGAATCGGTTCCCCGCCAGCTTATCCGTCCCATATGTCAGCACTTGGACCATTCCTCGGTTCTCACCTTTTGAAAATCATAGGGAGGTGCTGAGACATGAGACGGACACCCGGATGTCCGTCGATGCCGGTCGGCTGGCTGGTGGGAAACCAAATCGGGGATTTTCAGCGCAGTGTCACCTTCACATCATCAAATATTGCTCCCTCAAACGACGCAGACGAAGGCGTGTCCACATACTTTTGGTTACATACGTGACCCATAATGCATTCACGAGGACGTCGTGTGATTCAGAGGACCGTCATCACAACGGCGCTCTGTGGGGGTTTGGTGGACCCGGGGGATTTTCTGTGTCCCCCCCTCACGCGGGGCTGTTTTTTTTTTTTTTTTTTTTTTTCTCTCTACCCCCTCAGCGATCCGAAGGAAGCGGACTATAGCCGAGTCGCGGCTGTTACGTAAAAGCCGGGCGGAGTGGGTACTCCTCGCGACCTCGCTGTGATCCGTTTCACAGACGCCACTCGGGGACTCGTTCCGCTCTTTAATGAGGCCCCGATAAAAAGCCGAATACGACTTCAGGCCGCTGGAGTGGAAATAAATTGCTGCAGATGTTTCACCAGAGAGGATTTTACAAACCCCCCCCCCCTGTTATTACCTATTAATAACTGTGTTACAGTCTCTGAGACAGACGGCGGGAAACCGGAGCGAGGCTCAGATTTAACCGCTTTAAATATTATAACGATAAAAGATCACAGTTCCGACGCCGTGGACGCATCAACATCACGTTCTCCTCATTTAACACACGGTGCGGACTTTCCGCAAGATTTTGACTCCGTTTCTTTGTTAGTTAGAGCAACATGGGAGGGAGGGAGGTCAGGCACCGATGACGTCCAGCTTTCAATGCAAATTTCTAATGGACTCACTGGACCCCTAATACAAATGTGCGCGTGTCTGTATATATATCCATCCATTATCTTCCGCTTTATCCTCTATTAGGGCCGCAGGGGGGGGTTCCCCATGCCCATCCAGAGGAGAACTTTTCGGGCGCTGGGCAGATACACCCAGGACAGGGCGCCAATCTATCACTGGGCACACACTCACTCACACAGACACACTCTATATGGGGCAATTTGGAGAACTCAGTTGACTTGATCCATGTTTTTGGACTGTGGGAGGAAACCGGAGAACCAATAAATATATGTGCAAAAAATAAATGTGTGTGGAACATTTGACCTGATGGATGGGCGTGTCTAATAAAGTGGCCATGGGACGCGTGTGTGTGTTATATCATGTTAAATTTGGAAAATCGCTGTTCCAGTTCATTTTAAAGCTGTTGTATAGAGTTGGAGTGTTCTGTGCAATCCTTGCTTTTTCCAGCGATATTAAAACAGAAAAGGGGCCTTCCCCAAATTGTTTTATTCTCCAAAGGTGCCGGATGTAATAAAGCTCCTAAAAATAGGACAAATTAAACACCTAACTCTATTATTTCGAAGGTGAGAGTCAGTACTTTGTTCTGCATATATTATATTTGGGACTGCACTTATTGGCTCCGGTGGGTCAGAGGTGGGCGGGACAACAGGGACACCAGGGGAGGGCGTGGTGCACTGTAGTATAATCAGAGAGGCTGTGCGTTTCAGGGCCAGGATGTCCGGCGAGGTGCAGAGAGTAGACGACAGCCCCAGCACCAGCGGCGGGAGCTCGGACCTCGAGCAGCGGGAGTCGGCCCCTTTGGAGCAGGAGCACGAGGCCCCCCAGCCCAAGAAGAAGGAGACCAAGATCTCCAGCAAGACGGCGGCCAAACTCTCCACCAGCGCCAAACGGTGAGTCCTGTTGTAGGGGAGGGTGGCGAGGGCATCGAGCACTATTCACTATGAAGTGCACTACGTAGTGCGCCAGCCGTTGACGGCGTCTTTAGTTGGTAACGTTTGGTGAAGTTTGGACTCTCCCTTTGTTCTGTTGCAGGATTCAGAAGGAGCTGGCTGAGATCACTTTGGATCCACCACCTAACTGCAGGTAGGTTCTGCTGAAGCGCCGATGTTGGGACTTGACGAATTAATTAACGAATTAGGACTTAAGAGGAGGGACAGGCACAAGTTAGATCCCAATAAATTAATCTCGGTCCTGCTCGGTGTCTGATGGGTGGGAGGCTGGGTTGGGGTCGTCTTTAGCTCTCCTGCAACAGCGACCTCCACTGGTCCTCCACTGGCACCTCCTCGACCCATGACGCATTAATTCACGTCCACATACATGCTGCTCAGGTGTCCACATGCTTGCTGTTGCTGTTGGTATGTTCTCTCAGCGCCGCTGTAGCTCTGTGTCGTTCCTGAAGAATCATTCCAAACTCAAATCGTAGCGCTTTGCCGCCGACGCCTCATTCTGCATTCATTCCATCGTCCCCCCTCCCGCCCCCGCCCCCCCCCTCTCCCCCCCGCCGCTCCTGATTGGAACAGATCGTCTGTTTGGCTGCGAGGCCGTTGATTAGCGCCAGAGCCCAGCAGGAATCGGCACGCGGCCTCGAAACGAATCCATTTAAACATCCTGACCATTACGGGCGCCGAGGAGGACATCCATATTCATCAGTGGGAAGGGAGGGGGCGGAGTCAGTCTGCAAGGCCGTGTTCTGCGGCTGAGGCTTGTATTTTATGATGGCCATGCGTGATACCTCTACATCACTATTAATGATTAATTAAATTGTTTTGTTATTAATTGGTAACGTGTCATTGCTCATGTATCTGAGCTGTAATGCCGTCGGTGATCGGGACGCGGTCTCGATCCCGCAGCCGCCGGGCCGTCCTCGCACCGGCCGTGTTCTGCAACGGCCGGCTATTATAATGACAATCCCCGATGCATGATGCATGGACAGCCCGGCGCGCGGGTTCTGAGGGCCCGGCGCGCGGGTTTTGAGGGCCCGGCGCGCGGGTTTTGAGGGCCCGGCGGATGGAAGCGGATCAGAGGCCCTTCTGCCTGAAAGCCCGTTTTATTTTGGCTTGGCGTTCCAAAAAGATTATGGACATAATGGGGACGCGGAAAGAGGTTTCCATCAGGCTGTTTTACAGAATGCAATTACAACCCCGGGAGGGGTGTGTGTGTGTGTGTGTGTGTGTGTGTGTGTGTGTTTGTTTTTAAATAATGAGCTACATTATTGTATCGTACCATCTGCGTGGTTGAGATTTCGGCGGTAATAGGATCTGCCCCCCCGGCCTCGGATGCAGCACATATTTCCCTCTGATGCTCACTTAGTGTTTGCGTCTATCGGTGGCATTTAGAGAGCTAAGGGAAGAAATCCAGGGCAGAACAGGACCCCCCACCCCATCACCACCACCACCCCCCCCACCCCCTCTAAGATGAGGTTATAATTGGTGGTGGTGTGTTTCACGGTCAGGGGAAGAAAAGATTGCTTCATTATCTTGCCGTGCTGATAATCACCGCCGGCTCTCCGTAATTGAAGATCTTAATACGCCATTAAGAGGACGGAAGCGCAGAGACGCCGGCTGCAGGGGCGCGCGGCCCAGAGATTACGCCGGATCAGATGCTCGTTAAAAAGAAAAAGAAAAGAAAAAGATCTCACAATTAAATGATAAAGGTTAACGGCTCGCGCCGTTCAAACGTTTTCCGGGATCGGGTTGAACGGCGACGGGAGGCCTCCGCCTTCGCCTCGGGTCGCGCCGGAAGATGGGGAACGCGAGGGCCCTCCACCTGCTCGGGGAACAAAACGGCTCGTAAGCTGCGATTACGCTCGTTTGATTCATGCCCTTAATTAAATTATGTGGCTTCGGCGATCCGGGGGAAGAAAGCCTGGCTTCCTAACCGGGCGTGGCGTCTAGAAACGGAAACGGAATGTGTCCTACGGGCGAAAAAGGCGCTGAGGAGAACGAAATATAAAACGCGTGGTTTTAAAGAGCGTGATGGCATAACGCAGCACGTCGACTGCTGTGGGCGCTGACGGGTCGGAGGTTCTGATTCTCGGGGATCAGACCGAACACGCACGGGGCCACGTGGGCTACGAATCGAAAAATCGCAATTCGTAGTCCAGGCGATTCGGAGGGGGGGGGGGGGTCTGTAAATAGAGAGTCGTCATATTATTATTATTATTATTACTATACTCAGAAATTACTCTGACTTTCTGTAGCATGCAGTATAGATGTGGTGTGTCATATTAAATTGATACACAAATTGTTATTGGCATATGGTGTGTGTGTGTGTGTGTGTGTGTGTGTGTGTGTGTGTGTGTGTGTTTTAGTCAGAAGGGAGTCATTACATAAACTCCAGCACACTTGTGATCCTGCCCGGATCTGGTTCGTATCCCAGGCTGGCATGAGGCCACTCAAAGTGATGGCGCCCTCCCCCCCCCCCCCCCCCCCCCCCCCCCCCCCCCCCCCCCCCCCCCCCCCCCCCCCCCCCCCCCCCCCCCCCCCCCCCCCCCCCCCCCCCCCCCCCCCCCCTGACGCAAAGGTTTGAGCGGAATCCATCGAAGTACATAACGTACCAGGACAGAGTGCAGGACATGGGGGTACTATATCTATAACATGGAGGAACTATATCCAGAACATGGAGGTACTATATCCAGAACATGGAGGTACTATATCCAGAACATGGAGGTACTATATCCAGGACATGGAGGAACTATATCCAGGACATAGAGGAACTATATACGAGACATAAAGGTTCTTTATCCGTTACATAGAGGTACTATATCCAGGACATGGGGTACCATATACAGGACATGGAGGTACTATATCCATTACATAGAGGTACTATATCCATTACATAGAGGTACTATATCCAGGACATAGAGGAGGAACTATATCCAGAACAAAGAGGTACTATCTCAAGGACATAGAGGAACTACATAGTACATACAGAACATAGAGGTACTATCTCCAGGACATAGAGGAACTATATACAGAACATAGAGGTACTATCTCCAGGACATGGAGGAACTATATACAGAACATAGAGGTACTATCTCCAGGACATGGAGGAACTATATACAGAACATAGAGGTACTATCTCCAGGACATGGAGGAACTATATACAGAACATAGAGGTACTATTTCCTGGGACATGGAGGTATTATATCCATGATCTGGAGGTACTATATCCAGGTATTGTTTGCCGTACGGGGTCAGAGTGGACATGATGCTCTTGGTTGAACTCCAAGCTGTCTTTGTGCTCATTCAGTCTGTCTGTATGTCCACAGCGCCGGACCGAAAGGAGACAACATTTACGAGTGGAGATCCACCATCCTGGGACCACCGGGCTCGGTCTACGAGGGAGGGGTCTTTTTCCTTGACATAGCCTTCACCCCCGATTATCCCTTTAAACCCCCCAAGGTGAGAAGGACTGCCCCCCCCCCTGTAATCACGTTAGAGTTTTTTAAAATTATTTTTGTTTTAAATGGCAACGCGTTTCCTTCGACGTTTTCAGGTGACGTTTCGGACGAGGATCTACCACTGCAACATCAACAGTCAGGGCGTCATCTGCCTGGACATCCTGAAGGACAACTGGAGTCCAGCACTCACCATCTCGAAAGTCCTGCTGTCCATCTGCTCCCTGCTCACAGACTGCAATCCAGGTATAACCCCTGCCTCGCCGGCACCCCCTACAGTCCTGCTCCTCTTATTGTCTCTCTGACAGATTCATTAATAAATAAACCATCCATCCATCATCTTCCGCTTTATCCTCTATTAGGGTAACTGGGGGGGGTTCCCCATGCCCATCCCGGGGAGAACGTCTCGGGCGCTGGCCAATCTATCACTGGACACACACTCACTCACACAGACACACTCTATATGGGGCAATTTGGAGAATTCAATTGACCTCGATCCATGATTTTGGACTGTGGGAGGAAACCAGAGAACCCGGAGAAATCCCACGCAGACACGGGGAGAACATGGAAACTCCACCCAGATGGGGATTCGAACCGGGAATCCCTAGCGCTGAGAGGAGAACATGCTAAACCACTAAGCCACCGTGCCGCCCATTAATAAATAAACCACATTATATCATTTTTTTACAGATTATTTACACCCTCAGCACTCTGTCTGTAATTCAGGTTGACGGTTCGAGCTTCGTGGTGCTTAACTTGTGTCTTGTCTTGTGTCCTTAGCCGACCCGCTCGTCGGAAGCATCGCCACACAGTACCTGACCAACAGATCGGAACATGACAGGATAGCCAAGCAGTGGACGAAGAGATACGCCACATAAAGGCGTCCCTCCTGCGTCACCTCACTACGGATCGTCCCTCCATCGTCCCACCATACTGTCTACCTCTCTCTCCCCTCCTCTCAGAGCGCGACCGCCTCCTCGTCCAACCAGAATCGTCCTCCGCAGCCATCTATGACTTCAGAATTTTTTTTTCTCTCTCTCTTTTTAAAACAATTTTTCATTTTTTTTTTTATACGAAACCTGAACTGGGATTTTTATTTGTTCCCGATTCTCAGAATGTTTAAATGATCGTCGCAGGAAAAGCGTCCCCCTCCCCTCGTTCTTACGGTTAGTGATGTTGCTCAGCTCTGTGTATATACCTTCACTTTGTACGTAGCACCGGGACTCCACACTGACTCTAAAGAACCCGGCCGCTCTCCTCGTCCCGACGGAGCTCCTCCGTGGCGTCTGCATGTCCGGAGAGGCGCACCTGCCGCCCGGCGGCCCTTCTTCCGTTGGTTGTAATGTATTTTTTCAACAAAAAAAAAAATTAAAAATGAAAGGAAAAGGAAACGCCTGCCAGAGCAGCGGGGGATCCGGCGCCCGGCGGCGCTGAGTTTGTATATACGTAGCTGGTATGTTGTGCACTCGCTTCATGAACAAAAGTCTAATAAAACACTGTGGCTGATGTGAATTAACGAACTCGTTATTGAAATGCGGAATCTGAGGGGTGTGTGTGTGTGTGTGTGTGTGTGTGTGTGTGTGTGTGTGTGTGTGTGTGCTCGGCGTCCAATTACACCGGGGTTATATTTCACTTTTATTATAGAGACTATAAATAATATAAGATAAGGGTTTTTGACCGTCATGCGGTTTCTGTAGCTACAAATTTACAGTTTTGGAATAGATTAGTATTTGGTATGTTCTCTGCGTGGGCTCCACAGCTTGGTAATAAGATCCAGCATGACTTCGCAGTATTACCGAGAACGTGTGATGTTACTGTGAGTCGTGCTGAAGCCTGTCCCAGCACTCATTGGGCAAATGGTGGGTTATTGATTAATATGAATATTATTTTGTGTATTTTGGAGTCTGGAAGCAGAAGTCCTTACAACATCTGTTCCAACCTCGTCCGCGTGGCTTTCCTCCGGGTTCTCCGCTTTCCTTCCACAGTCTAAAAAGCATGGATCAAGGTCAATTGAGTTCTCCAAATTGCCCCATATAGAGTGTGTCTGTGTGAGTGAGTGTGTGCCCAGTGAAGTGGAGTGTACTTTAAAGAAATGTACAGAAGGACTCTAATTGAAGGATTTAAATATAAGTGAGGTGGCACGCTGGCTTAGTGGTTTAGCATGTTCGCCTCTCAGCACTAGGGATTCCTCCCACAGTCCAAAAACATGGATCAAGGTCAAATGAGTTCTCCAAATTGCCCCATATAGAGTGTGTTTGTGTGAGTGAGTGTGTTCCCAACGATAGATTGGCGCCCTGTCCTGGGTGTATCTGCCCAGCGCCCGAAACATTCTCCTCTGGATGGGCATAGGGAACCCCCCCTTCCCCCGCGACCCTAATAGAGAATAAAGTGAAGGATAATGAATGGATGGATAGTTTATTCATTGTGTAAAATCTTACTATCCATTCATTATCTTCCGCTTTATCCTCTATTAGGGTCGTGGGGGGGTTCCCCATGCCCATCCAGGGGAGTACTTTTCGGGCGCTGGGCAGATACACCCAGGACAGGGTGCCAATCTATCGCTGGGCACACACTCACTCACACAGACACACTCTATATGGGGCAATTTGGAGAACTCAATTGACCTTGATCCATGCTTTTTAGACTGTGGGAGGAAAGCAAAGAACCCGGAGAAAAGCCACGCGGACGAGGGGAGAACACGCAAACTCCACCCAGATTAGGAATCGAACCAGGAATCCCCAGCGCTGAGAGGAGAACATGCTAAACCACTAAGCCACCGGATTCTAATTCAATTCCTTAAAATGTAAGATAATTAATTGTGTAATTTGGTGGAATTATAGGGCGTTAACCGAGCCCCCCGCCCCCGTCCCGTTCACTGAAGCCTCTCTCCTGTACCCTGCGCCTCGTTTCTGCGTTACGTCATCGCACCAGAGGCGTGTGGCCCCGCCCCCTGCCGCGTGAAAACTGTGTCACTGGGTTAAAGTGAGTGGAGGCCGTGTGAGAGGAGGGGGCGGGGCCGACGGCGGAAAGGGGCGGGGCCTGGCCCAGAGCAACAAACCGCAAAGAGTACATTGAGTTCTCCAGTCGGTCGGTCGGTCGGTCGGCAGTCGGAACAACGGCTGCTTCATTTGATTTGTTTCCTATTTTCGGACGAGTCTTTACGAACAGGACACGGTCGTAGCGTCCTCGGGCGAACATTTAATCCCAATTCGAAGGGGGTTTGTGAGCAGCGTGATGTTATTTGTTTCCGCGCTGCAGCTCTGAGGATATTATTCTCTTCAAAACACATCTGTGGCGCAAAAAAACAAAACAAAAGATGGGTTCCAACAAACCAGGTAAACACTCTGCTTTTTCTACATACACGAGTTATTAAATCACAGAGACGGATAGCGTAGTGAATGGTCTTGATGTGAGGCAAAAAGAAAAATAATTTCCTTTTATTTCATTTAACTCTTGCTCAGTTCGGAGTGTGCACCCTTTCCACGTGTCTGCGCTTATTTATTTTTAATTTAAAACGTGTCTTTTGATGCGGGTTTGGGCGTGTACACGGTCTCCGTGATGTATGTGTCTGTGTACCGTGTACCTCAGGCTCACATGGCTCAGCCCGCCTGGCCATGTGCCTCTGTGTACTTCAGCCGGCGCTCTCTCGCAGCCGATTGGCCCGCACGCTGCGTGACGTAGCTGCTTGCATAAATAAGTCGCCGCAGTTCCATGTGAATCAGGTGCGGTGACCTAGTTTGTCTTTCCAGCTGGCCGCGTTCCAAAAACACACCCCGCTCACTACATAGGCGCACTACACCGCATTATAAAACGTCTCTATCGATGGGATTTGCACGACGACGCGTTAGGAGCTGTTTATTAATAAGGCTTCATCATCTGTAGATTCGCTGTTTAATTCATAAAGACGGCGGCATTGATTCAAATCACGACGTGAGAGACTCGAACTAGGGCACTCGGACTTGGATTGAGTTACGGCCGGCTAAAAAAAGGCTGTTCTGTACAGTAGTGTGGGTGGTTTCGATGATCCGAAGACTTTAAAGCATTTGTTCATCACAGTTGAGTTTTGCATTATTTTTTAACTTGGTGTTAATATTTTCGAAGCTTTGGCAATAAAAATACAGTTTAAATATGATATTAATGCAAGTAATAACATTTAATGTTAATTGAATTTATCACTGTCAATTAGGTTAAAAAAAAAATAAAAAAATCCAGATATGTACAGATCCCTCAAATGAACAAAAGAATTGGGACACCTTACAGAAGTTATGGCATTACAAGTTGGCTCCCCCACTTTGATTGTCAATTGTCTGTGAAGGCTTTCTGCAAGATTAGGGAGTGTGTCTGTGGGATTATTTGTCTGTCCATCTAGTGAGGACCTGGGTCACAATCTCAGGTATTTATAGGTGGGGTTACGAGTCTGGGCTGAAGTTTTTCTATTGATACCTTTATGAACATCATGCATTGGGTCACAGTCATGCTGGACTGAAAAAAAGTGCCGTCCCCAAAGTGTTTTCATGAAGTTTTAATGAACAAAAGAAAGCATGTCTATGTGTGTTAGGTGTTTAGTGGATGGGTTCAGTATTGGTGCTTTTATTCTTTTAATAAAATTTTTTTCTTCTTTTTTTTTTTTTTTCTTTTACAGGCAGCGTTATCGCTTACATCTGCTCCTCAGGTTCGGCACTCAGCCCCAAGTCTTCTCTGAATGACAGCTGCTCACCCTCCATGTCCCTGCCCGCCTCAGTCACACAACACTGTAAGATGGAAATGCCTTCAGCCGCCACCTTAATTGCCCCCAAACACACCCCCTCTCGTGTCTCTGCCTCAGAGAGAAGTGTCAGCAAGAGCAGCATCACCAGTAGGTTTGATCTGTAATGAAGTGATGTTTTAATGGCTATAAGCCACACCCCCTGGATCCCAGCTCACGTGTGTGTGTTGTGTGTTGCAGAGCTGAACGGCATGGTGCTCCTGTGTAAAGTGTGTGGAGACGTTGCGTCAGGATTTCACTATGGCGTGCACGCGTGCGAAGGGTGCAAGGTACGAAATGTGTCCAATTAATAACAGATTCATTCACTTTCAACATTGAGTGATGGGTGCGTCATTAACGTTGCCGCTGTTCGGTTGACGCTTGCAGGGTTTTTTCCGGAGGAGCATTCAGCAGAACATCCAGTATAAGAAATGCATGAAGTCGGAGAACTGCACCATCATGCGTATAAACCGGAACCGATGCCAACAGTGCCGTTTTAAGAAGTGTCTGTCCGTGGGGATGTCCCGCGATGGTAAGCCGCACATCTGAGCTACTGCACTGAACTGACTACTGATAATATTTACCCACTATTACGGGTTTTTAGTCTGCCATTTGTCAATCAGACTATTGTTATCCAATTTTTTATAATTCCACAGTTTTTTTGTCTTCCTATATTCTCCTGCAATTTTTGAGCTATCAACACGATTTTCGCAGGACACGTTTGGCTCATTGGTAACACTGGTGCTTGTCTACAGATAAGTCGGACCGTTCCCGAGATACTCCCATTTTTTCCTAGCCAAAATTCCTATTCACTTTGCATTATGGTGAATTTTGCACTCCCGTAACTCGGCCAATTTTCGAGCTGCAAAGACAATATTTGCTGAAGTTAGAGAAGGCTGCAGCCAGAACGAAATCACACTGTTCGTCCACACCTGATGACTCTTCAAATTTGGCGTAGTTCATTTCCTATGGGAAAATTTTGACGTTAAAAGTGACTCGGCCAATTTTTTAGCTACAGACACGAAACTCGTCACGTCCCAAGTCCCACCGGCTACAACCGCAGACCGATTGCACTTTCCGTTACCTTTTCATCACTCTTCAAAATTTGCATTTCTCCTCCCTAATTGTAAACACCCGATAACCTGGCCACGCCCACTTTTCAACCTCGTTTACTGTATTGCTTTGACGTACGGATGCACGGTGTCTCGTACGGCCAAGCGGCAATTAGACTTGCAGTTTTTTTTTTTAAGGAAATTCACCTGTAAATTTACAGATGATTTATTTAGTGCGGGTGTCTCTGCTCCACAGCCGTGCGTTTCGGGCGGATCCCCAAGCGCGAGAAGCAGCGCATGCTCCTGGAGATGCAGAACGCCATGAACGGCGCGATGGACAGCGTCCAGCTGCACCGCGTCCTTCAGGAGTCCAGCTCCAGCTCGTCCTCCTCCTCCTCTCTCTCACCTCCTTCTTCACCACAGTGCTCCCAGGACTCGGAGTCAGCCGTCCCCATGGACACGTCGATGAGCTCGGCCTCGTCCTGCTCCTCGGACAGCGGGGAGGAGGACGCCGCGCCCCGCCCTGCCGCATTTCAGCTCTCTCAGTCAGGTACGCTTGATGGAGGACCTTCACGAAAACCCACGATTCGTTACAACAAGTGACGTGTAAAGACGATTTCACTGACCAATTATTATTTTTGGTTTCTCTCCAGCAGGTGTCGCTTTTTCTCAGAGTCTGACTGAGCGACTGAGTGACGGTGGCATCACAGGACACCACACCCCCCACTGTCATCAAGGGCAACAAGTCAGCGGAGGGTACCACGCAGCCTCCACCGCCGCCGCCGCTGATAACGCTGTGTACTGCCGCTACAACAGGAACAATCTGAACGAGCTGACGGGTGGGGGCGCTAACAGAGCGTATCTGGTGAGTGCAGCTTCATCCCCAATTTAGTGACACATTTGCCCTGCTGTCCTTTTATAAGGCGTGATGCTTCAACAGCCAGCAGAGGGCGCTGTTATAGAAAATTTTTTTTTTAATGGTTTAAAACCCTCTATAATGCTCACGACCTTTTATTGGTTTAATTGGAACACGGTTCGAGGTTGTAACTGATAAACCCATTGCTCTTAATATTTATTCTATGTGTACGCAGGCGGCACGGTGACTTAGTGGTTTAGCATGTTTTCCTCTCAGCGCTAGGGATTCCCGGTTCGAATCCCCATCTGGGTGGAGTTTCCATGTTCTCCCCGTGTCTGCGTGGGTTTCCCCCGGGTTCTCCGGTTTCCTCCCACAGTCCAAAAACATGGATCAAGTCAATTGAGTTCTCCAAATTGCCCCATATAGTGTGTGTGTGTGAGTGAGTAAGTGTGTGCCCAGTGATAGATTGGCGTCCTGTCCTGGGTGTATCTGCCCAGCGCCCGAGACGTTCACCCCTGGATGGGCATAGGGAACCCCCCCCCCCCCCCCCCCCCCCCCCCCCCCCC
>JAFMOD010000091.1:305702-350717 GCA_019802435.1 Corydoras maculifer
GGGAGTATGATAAGCAGCTTGAACAAAACAAATCAAAAGCCAGTGCAGAATAAAACGCAGGAAGGAAAGGGAGATGGCCGACTCTCAATCACAAAGGGAAATTTACTGATGAACCTCACACAAATTTAACAAACGTTTTTAATTCTGATGTTCTATAAAAACCTAAAGTTTTCCAGCTCGGTCACTTCTGACGCCGCATTCCGTATGTTCCTCCGGTTCTCATTCCCCTGAGGGGAACTGAGGAGCGTCCTGCCTTTACGCCGACTCCCTGTGACCTGGTGTATGAGCGCAGTGTCAGTGATACAGCACATTTGTTGATTTCCATTTGTTTTTCCTGATGTTAAGCCATTTTAATACCTCCTGATTAGAGACCGGCACCGAGATGTATGAGAGGAGCCTCCTGAGGTCCAGCAGCTCCCTAAACATGAAACAAAATGTTCAACTTATGCAGATACAACATGGTTCCTTAGGTTTTTGGTATCATACTTCTCCTTGATCTTGGGAGATGGTTTATCCTGTATCTTCACTTTTCTTTCTGGAGGAGGCATTTTGAAATCAGCCGTCTCTCCTTCATCGCTGCGGACGGAACCATGTGTATCTTATTCAGAATGATTGGACAAAAATTTAGACATATGTTTTTAAAAAGAAAATAAAAATACCATAACACGGTTCTGTCAAGCTGCTGAACATCTAAAGATACAATAAGGAACTTTATTTTCTATCATTTTATATCTATAGGCTATAAATAAATACCTTTACACTGTTCACTATTTATGCTATATAGTATGAATACATCAAAAGTGAGCTGTTCAATGATCATATAAATGTTAAAATTAGTAATAAGTCAATAATAAGTCTATTAATGCATTTAATGCATTTTGGTTCACAAGAAAGTTTTATATTTATATTAATTATTTACAATTATGTAATAATTATATGGATTTTGTTTTAGACCAAGTTTTTAAGAAATATTTATTTAATTTGAACAAAAACGTTTTTAATGTGAAGTGAACGGAGACTGTTAAAAAAACAGGAGTCCGGACTGCATTGAAGGTCAGTGGAATTTCCTACAACTCCTGACGTTAAATATACTGTATTTTTAATATTAGAGATATTAAAAGTTTTATTTTAGAGATTTAGGTCTAAATGTGAGGATTTAACGTGTTGGTTTGATGAGTGTGACGTCATTCTGTCGTCTAGTCGTGGATGGCAAACGTACGGTACACCGTGACCTCAGTGACCGTTTTACAGAGATGATGCTGAAACTGTTCAAATGAAATATTTTAATAAATAAACTTTATAAATGATTTCTGTCTGACAGCGCGGTGTTATAAAACGTACCTGTTCCGCGTGAGATCAAATAAAACCGGCGGCTTCTTCGCGTCAAGGTCGCAAATTAATTCTGTTAAAAAAAAAAAAACAACCAACTATCAACAAACTCTGAGGCGAATCAGACGGCGCGGTGCTGCGACGTCAGCAGGACGGGGCCAATCAGAGGACGCGCTGCTGGCGACACGCGCGCTCCATGGTTACCTGTAACGCTTTAGGGAGCGCACGCGAGAAGGCAGCGCGTGCACCTGTGAGAGGGGCGGAGCTACGCTTTTGGAATATCATTTAATTTGTGGATTTAAAATAATGAAATCACGTGACAGTCAAGTTTATTATCTTTACATGATTCAAAACTTAAACTGAAAACTAAAAAAAAAATTATATAGATAACAATATTACAGAAAAAGATTTTTTTTGTTGGAAACGCGTCCCACTTTATTAAATAACGTTTTATACAAACCTGATCGTCTTATTGTCGTAGATTAAACTTTACCATCTAAAAAACGTTTTCATGACTTAAAAATTAAAATGACTTAAATTAAATTTATTTCAGACGACTTTATTAAAGAAGAGTTGTGGATCAGTTCCACTGACTCCGGATCGGAATGAACCGAAAATCTCTGAAAAAAAGGAAAAGAAAAGCGAAACAAAACCGACAGGATCCGGACCTTGAGTTCGTGTTGGGTTTTTAAGTTCACGGCAGTTGTGACTTCATACCGGATCCGATGCCGCGTTGCCGCGATTGTTTTTTTTTTTTTGCTCTACAGAGCTGATGAAAAACCATTAAGTTCCTCTGTGTTGCATGCAGTTCTCCACTTTATTCTACAGAATTACTGACTCTCAACGAAAGGTTCGTGTGAAAATTTATCAGCTATATATTGTATTTTAAACTATATATATTTTTTTTATACTGAAGATTATGAGACACTAAGGCATAATTTTAACGTTGTAATATGTAAACGTATTATAATAGTTATAATATTTTTTGTATAAAATATTCTATAGGCAACATGCTTAAAAAAAGTTTTAGCTGGTATTTTGTGTAAAATGCTCTTTAGAACTTTTCGTAACCTTAAAAAGCCAAATCCGGTTTGATCTTTCTTCATAAAATATATTTTTATGAATCTTTTTTTGTTAGAACTGTTGTTTTAATGATCTTTAAATCGTGACTCTGTGGTTGTCGTTGTAAATGCAGTTCCCTGTGTTGAAGTTATTTCAATAACTTAAATGTAATATAGAAAGTAATATAATATTATAATCATATCATTATTGGGTTCGTTGGCTCATGTAAAAGAAAACCTAAAGGAATGAGCTAATAAGCAGTTTTAAAGCTTGCTGGTTGATTGTTGGTGGCGTTGTGAAACCACAAAAAGAAGTGAAGCAGAAACAATGTGAAGTCTCAGCCGTCTTTGTGTTTGTGCACAGTTCAGAGGACGGCTCTTATTTATAAGTTTTATTAAACTTTACGTAAATCTACGTTCTTCAAATGTGAATAAAACGTGGTCCGTCCCAAAGCTTTTTATACGTACACATTCACAAACCTAATTTAATTAAAGAAGTCAAGTCATATTATTCTTATAATGTCTTAAAGTCTTCTTATTAACCTAAAGAGGAAACACATTACAAAATAAACCGAGATCGATAAAAAAAAAATCAAAAAGCTCCTGGACGAGTATATTAACGAATCATTTCTGTGCAGGAGTTTGATCATATATTTGAGGTTTAAAAAGCAGATTGTGTGTTTATTCATGGCCTAAAATGACAAAAAAAACCAAGTGCGAGATAAAAACAACACTTGATGTCAAAAAGTCAACCTTAATGCCCCCGAAAATCCTCCTCCCATCTATAAAAATATTCAGACTAAAATAAACAGATTCTACAAAGTGAGCTGATTCTTCATTTTAAGAAAGAGGTACCGAAACGTTCATATCTTTGCTGCTGTCTCTGCAGTTTTACCATATGTGCACTTTAGGTCACAGAAACACGTTAATATTCCATATACATCATAAGACCATACAGCAGTAAGACCCGCTGCAGTTCAGGCTCTGCACGAGTTTGATTCAAGTTTATTTTAGCGATCATGAAACTTAAATGTGCTTCTTCTTTTCTAGATAAAAGGGTCTATTAATGGAATTGAGCAGAATGTTTAGACATTTTCTAGCAGGTATGTTTATTCCAAACTTTTTTTTTTAATTTTTTTAAAGAAATTCTTAAATTACATTTTATATTTATTTCTCGAAGTCTATGTAGCTCAGAAATAAACTAGAGTCTTAATGATGTGGCTAAAGCTCTATTACTTTTATTTATATACATTTATTTAAACATGGCAGGCCACTTCGGGAGTTTACTTATATATTATATATATTTTAATATTATGATATATATATAGGTGGCACGGTGGCTTAGTGGTCAGCACGTTGGCCTCTCAGCGCTAGGGATTCCCGGTTCGAATCCCCATCTGGGTGGAGTTTCCATGTTCTCCCCGTGTCTGCGTGGGTTTCCTCCGGGTTCCCCGGTTTCCTCCCACAGTCAAAAAACATGGATCAAGTTAATTGAATTCTCAAAATTGCCCCATACAGAGCATGTCTGTGTGAGTGAGTGTGTGCCCAGCGATGGATTGGCGCCCTGTCCTAGGTGCATCTACCCAGCGCCTGAGACGTTCTCCCATGGATGGGCATGGGGAACCCCACCGCGACCCCAACAGAGGATAAGCGGAAGATAATGAATGAAGAATAATAAATGAATTTATATATATATATATATATATATATATATATATATATATATATATATATATATATATACAGTATATATATATATATATATATATATATATATATATATATATATACAGTATATATATATATATATATATATATATATATATATATATATATACAGTATATATATATATATATGACACGTCTTATAGATATACCAACAGGCTGTTTATAAAAATATTATTCTCACTAAGACAGAAGACAGTTTTGCTGAAATATCACTTTGCCATCGTCTTATAAATATATAGATAAATATATAGGCATATGGTGTGAAGTGTATTCATAAGCTGCACCCTTTACAGGAACCATTACAGGAACTAAAAGTCCTAAGTGAGACTGTGTGGTTACTCTGTGTAACTTGTTTTTTGTCATGGCTGCTCCGTCAGTGTAATTAACTTTATTAATAACGACTTGGATGGTGAATGAAGTGAATAAATCCGTCGTTCGGTTTCATTTCCAGTCTCAGTGCTGACCTCACTGTGCAGCTGCTGGGACGGCGACGTTCAGGTGACAGCATCCGTCACGGGCGTCATTGGGAGCTGTGTTTTCGTCCCGTGCCAAACTGACCCTTACAAGAAAATTGAGTGGTACAGGTATAAATCACAGGGCTACCCAGTTGTGTATTCGGGGACAGACAGCAGTGTGGTGGAGGAAAAATTTAAAGGAAGAACTTCAGTACCTGGGGATTTCAACAAAGGAAACTGTACTCTGAGGATCAACAACATTCAACAGACAGATCATGAGGTCGGAGTGTATGTCTGGATATATATGGACCTTGAGGGGAAAGGCAAAGGGTTTTACGATAAAACCACACAAATAAATGTTGGTGAGTTTAAATATTTACATTTCAGGGTATTAAATAATTTAAATGATGCTTATACGTATCAATATGAGGCTCCGACCTCCTTTATAACAGACACTGACATCCTGTTTTCCTTACAGTGAAACCCCAGGCTTGGATTTCCGCACAAGGCGAGCAATTGGAGAACAAATTATTTACGGCAACATGCACAATTCTCCACTCCTGCCCCTCAACTCCACCCAAAATAGAATGGTTGGGGTTAAAAGATCTGAAGAATGAAGTAATCATCAAAAAGCGTGATGAAAACTTGTGGGTGACTGAGGTCACGGCAACCTTCAGCGCCACTCATCAAGACAACGGAAAAACACTCAGCTGTCGGAGCGCCATAGGTTCCCAATATGTTTCACCTGAGAACCCGATTAACCTCACCATCTCATGTGAGTCTTCATAAGTATACTGCTTCATTTTCAAATGGCTGTGATAGAGAATTATTGGCTTTTATAATTAATAATAATTTTTTTTATCCTTAACTTACTCTTCAGACTTCCTCCGCTTCTCTAGCACAAAAGAAAACGCTGCAATTTGTATTGGGTACCGCTAGAAGAAGCCTAAACACGTTCAGGGAACTTGTACAGTAGTTTATGGTACCGTCTTACAGAACTGTCAGCATATTTAGTTGCTTTAATGTCTTTTAAATGTCCTAAATAAAACATGCATTAAGTGATATTATTGTATAATTAATATTGCGTATGATATTATGTTTAAATATTTGAAACAAATGAAGAAAAACATATAACTGAAACATAATTCATGAGTTTTAAAGTATTTTTGCTGCATTTAGTATTTTTTACAAATGTATTTTGATTGTTATTATTATTATTATTATTATTATTATTATTATTATTATAAGAGGTAATATTAGAAGAAGTAACAAATGATGTGTCATATTTCAACAGATGCTCCAATAAACATCAAAACAAATTACGCAGAGAGTAACGTAGTGATTGAAGGTAGTGACATCACACTCACCTGTAACAGCGAGAGTAACCCTGCACCGGATTCCTACATGTGGCGCATCACTTCAAACAGTGTCACTATCAATAAGCCAGGAAGTACCATTGTCCTGAAGAATGTGAGACGGGACACGTCGGTCACCTGCATCGCCGTAAACTCCATCGGCGAGAGGGAATCCAAAGAGCAGAAGCTTAATGTCCACTGTGAGTCTCCTTCATATAGATCAGTCATTCTTTCTGTAATCAGTGAATCAGGTTAAAAACACATTCAGCATCAATCAGTTTTTACAGAGGGACAATTTATCAAACATTTAACACCCCCAATTAACCTTAAAAAAATGCCTGCAGTCACATGGTGAATATTACGGATATTGTCTTAATGTCTCTAATAGTCTTCAAACATGCAGAATAATTTGTCCAGTTAATATTTTGGTGCTATAAAGTTTTTATGAGATTATTCTGTTCATGAAAACTATTTTTGTGGATATTCTGATGTAAATATTCTTTAACCTGTATTTTGGGCACTTAACTTATATTTCTGATGTTCCTTGAAGCAAACATCAGACTGTAAAAGACAATGTTTTATGTTTTTATCTACTTCCCATCCATCCATCCATCATCTTCCACTTAATCCTGTACTAGGTTCGTGGGGCGTTTCCCATGCCCATCCAGGGAAGAACTTTTCGGGCACTGGGCAGATACACCCAGAACAGGGCGCCAATCTATCACTGGGCACACCCTCACTCACACAGACACACTCTATATAAGGCAATTTGGAGCATTCAATTTTACCTTGATCCATGTTTTTGGACTGTGGGAGGAAACCGAAAAACCCAGGAGGAAACCCACACAGACATGGGGAGAACATGGAAACTCCACCCAGGAATCCCTAGTGCTGAGAGGTGAACGTGCTAAACCACTGAGCCACCGTTCCACCCCATCTACTTCCCATCATGTTCATTGCTCTCCCAACATGCACATCAGTGTACATTGTCCATTTTATTCCAGTCCCTGCCTCCATCCTGGTGGACTCGTTCTGCTCAGATCTGAGGGGAACTCTGCAGTGTGTGTGTCGGGTTGACGCTCAGCCAAAAGCTACAGTCAGCTGGATGGTGGATGGACGTCCTGCAGCAGCTCCGAAATTTAGCATCACGACCCACTCTGTAGGACGCGTCACCCAGTCCCAGCTCATCGGATCGGGAAGCAACGTGACCTGCAAAGCTCAGAATAAACAGAGTTCTTCAGAAAAACAACTGATTTATAAAGTAGACCTGCCGAAAACGTCAGACGATAACATGGCAAACGTAAATCTGAGTTCCATCCTTCCAGACTCTGAATCAAATCGTTCAGAAGATGTGGAAAAATCCCAAGTGCCCACCATCGCTGCAGCATCCGCGTGTGCTGGGGGAATCATGGGAATCGCAATAACAGCGTTTATTTGTTGGAAAAAGAGGTAATAACCTTTAACAGACCTATTTATTAAATTAATGATCTCAGATTTGTCAAATAGTCAAAAGCACGTGGAGACTTTCAGTGACAAATTAAAAGTTCAAACACTTTTACTCTCTGGGTCCACCTGCTGTTGCGGACAGTAACTCACCTCACTCACTCACATTTCGCTTTATTTTAATTTTTTTGTTTTTATTTAAAATTTTTAGATTTAAAATCTGCTTATTTTACTTAAAGAGTAATTTAACACCAAAAAAAGCATACGTTTAACTGCCATCATTTAATCATTAAATGAATGTTATAAATTTATACCGGCGTTTATTATTCAGCGGTTACTGTTTGTCTCCCTCTAGTGGCCAGAAACTGTTAGAGCCTGGATTTTAAATATAATGTATAGAGTTAGGGCGGCACGGTGGCTTAGTGGTTCAGCACGTTCGCCTCTCAGCGCTAGGAATTCCCGGTTCGAATCCCCATCTGGGTGGAGTTTCCATGTTCTCCCCGTGTCTGCGTGGGTTTCCTCCGGGTTCTCCGGTTTCCTTCCACAGTCCAAAAACATGGAATAAGTTAATTCAAAAAAAATTGCCCCTATAGAGTGTGTCTGTGTGAGTGAGTGTGTGCCCAGCGATGGATTGGCGCCCTGTCCTGGGTCTATCTGCCCAGCGCCCGAGACGTTCTCCCCTGGATGGGCATGGGGAACCCCACCACGACCCTAATAGAGGATAAGCGGGAGATAATGGATGAATGAATGTATAGAGTTATTGTTAAACGTCTAATAAGCATTTAATGTATGTTTTCAGAAATCGAGCAAACCCAGTTGAGGCTTTACATCTGGAAAACACTAAATCCATGGACGTTCCTCAGAGTGAGAGAGTGGAATCCTCTGGCGATTTATACTTAAACGATTATCAATATCCACAAGCGACTACAAACGAGGTGACGTCATATTTTTGGTTGTGCACTATTTGTAAGGTTTTATTTTATTTTATTTTTTAACTAAAACAGTTCTGATTTTTAACAGAATAACATGGCCGACATTTATGTGAATTACGGCTGAATCTGGTTTAAAACTGAGCTGCAGACACTTCGACCCCGAACCTCCTGCAGTCACCGACGTTCTGCTGACGAGACAGAGACAGAGACCCGCTGTGTAATCTGATTCTTCAGTGTTTGAGTCAGAATGTTATTTTATACAATAATGCTTTATAATCTGTAACATCTCTGCTATTTTAATATCAGCTTTGAAGTTGATCCATGTTTTCCATACTGTGTTTGCCAGTTCATTTATAGATACATACATAGAAACTATATTGGTCACAAAGGGAAATTTAAGTAGTTTTTTTTTAATTTTTTTAGAAATTTAGGAAATTTAAATTTATGTCTGTAAATATATTTTGATATTATAATGAATGCATCATTATAATAATTACTTTAATTAAACCTCTCTTTGTGTTCTTGGTTTCTGCTGATGGCGGCGGCTTCCTCTTGTCCACTGTCTATGGAGAGGAGGAACGTTCTATCGATTCTCTGTATGTCTTAAATGTGCGGTGGAATTGAAATAAAGCATATTTAAATCCATGTAGGAGTGACTAGTTTTTATTTATTAATTTATATTTTCAAACCCAGCAATTAACTCAGCAATTAAACAGCTTTTTTTTTTGTTGTTGTTGACGATTAAAAAAAACAGTAATTAAAGGCTAAACAAATTTCAGTTCTGTTTTTGATTTTCTCTTCTGCTTTCCATACTGATTTGTGTTAGACTGTGGCCACAGCGGAAAACCAGAAAACCTCACTGAGCTCGTAATATTGAACTGAGTATCCTGGGGTGAATTCCTAAAGTTTACATTTTATGCTAAAGTTTAGGGACCGTGAAGACCCCATGAGAAGAACATCAGTTACATCAAGAGCAAAAATACAAGTGGAGCCCATTAAATGTGCAGATTAACCACTTTATACATCATCAGAGGTTCATATTAATTATCGGAAGTCAGTCAGGATTTTATTTAAATGGAGTAAAGTCGAAATGTCCTTCTGCTCTTCCTGTCGTTAAATATGTTTTATGCCAAAGTTTCTGAGAATGAAAATTTCTGCCAAAAAGAAACTCAAGAGTCCAAACTCTAAACCCTGACTATGACTGAACAGGAAAAACTGATTATTGGTGCTAACTAGGGAATCAGAGTAATTTAAGCAAGTGTGCTATTAAAAAAATACTATATATGGACAAACGTATGTGAACTTACAGACTGGAGTTCATTCACTTGTCACTTCAGTTCGCACAGAACCCTGATGTCAATCCCATCAACATCTTTAAGATGAAGTAGAATGGAGATTAATGAGCCAGTTCCTCACATCCAACTTACCTCACGAACACTCCTCTGGATAAATGGGCAGAAATGACCAAACAAACTCTATATGGGACAATTTGGAAAATTCAATTGACCCTGATGATCCATGTTTTTGGACTGTGGAAGGAAACCGGAGAACCCGGAGGAACATGGAAACTCTACCCAGATTGGGATTCGAACCGGGAATCCCCGGCTGAGAGGCGAACCACTAAACCACCGTCCGCCCTCACGTCGCATCATGTAAGTTAATAACGACTGAGCTGAGATCAGTCTGAGCTCGAACCTTCCCCTTTCACTTCTTACAGAGTTCGAAACCCTTCACCCTGAGAGAGGATCCGGACGTGCAAAGGTGTGTTTATTATCTTACAACCCACAATTATTTTATTAAGTTTATTAACACGTGGTATATCGTTTACACGCGCAGTGTAAGGAGTGCAATAAGCGCGTTATGGTCGTAATCTGTGCAGACTGTATTGAGTCTAAACTAATTATAATTTTAAGTATAAACTAAGAAAATAACCTACATCAATATGGAATTGGTTTCCCAAAAAGTTATCTTTTGCAAGAACATTGTTAAACGAAGCCCATAAATATTTAATATTACTTATTATTAATATTATGATTCATTTTTGGAGCTAAACTTCGTTTTGAGGATGTTAAAGCTTCTTTCGAACTGAAAAGTCGTAATCGGATCGTTTTGGAACGACTCTGCTCTGCTGTATCAGGTTTTATAGGTGTAGCTAAATAATCTTTGATTTTAGAAACAGCTCCATTAAAAACGTAAAATGACGTCTTTTTGAATCACACAAGCCACAGGTTTCTTACGTTTATCTGCAAAAAAAAAGCAATAAAACATACCGAAAAGCTCTTTTTAAATGTAAAAGCAAACGACATGTAAGGTTTACTGTACTGATTAACCTGTAGAAAAACTTATACATACATTTTTTTTACTGTAGAAAAACTTATACATATCCGACCCTAGTAGTGGAAGGTAACGAGATGAGATGAGAACATTGACAGTGCAGCACCAAAATAAGTTTGCAATAAATTTGTATAGATCTGCAACGTTGCCCAACTTGATGTTTGAGAGAATTTTACAGAGCCAGACAGAGACAGAGTTAAACCTAAAATCCTGTAATCTGCAGTCGGATGCAGGCCTTGGGTAAAGTTTTCTAAATGAGCATCAGTGTCTGTGCTGCTGAGGAGCTAAACTTATCACTGCAGACTTCTGAGAGCTCACTGCAGATACAGCAGCCTGAACCAGGGTCAGTCCACAGTGTACAGATGAACTGTAGCCCTGTCAGCTCACATGTGCTCAGGATGTGGTCTGAAATACTTATTATTAAGACGGCTGTTCATGTGTTAATAAATATATCACGAAGGAAGTTCTTCTTACAGATCTGGTGAGCTTCATATCTTCATGTCTTTAAATAAACATCTTGATTAAGAGCAGTTAGCTGTTGTTATAGAGACATTTGAGGACTATGTGCTATTTATACATCAGAACATTAACTCTGACATCTGCTCGGTTATTAATCGTTAGGTTTCTTTAATTATTTTCAGCACCTTATTCAATAAAGAGATCAGATTCAGATCAGTTCTTCTACTCAGACTTTTAGTTTTTGCTTTCAGTTCCTCAAAATATATTTAAAACGTCTAGGACATTTGTTTAAGGACTTATGTATAACGTTATAACCCAATTCTGCAAAAAAAAAAAAAAAAAAAAAAAAAAAAGAATCAGTTTTAACAGTTACAGGGTACAGGTTTGCTGTTTTGTGATCTTTGTTGGATTTAAAAGAAAGTTTTTAGAGTAAAAGCCAATATTGGGATCTGAACAAATTTCCTTACATGATGGAGACTATTTTTAAAATTTATTTTTGCCATTAAACATCTTGATTAGACCCAAAGTCTTAAATATTGGTATTATTTTTAATAAAAATAAAGCGTCTTTCCAATGGCTGTTTGGATTCTGAAGCAGGTCGAAACCTGGTCTCCATCCTGCTTACACACTGCACACACACAGGACCGTTAAACACTTTGACTTTACACTCGTTACCTTCGTACTGCATTAAGTTTTACATTTAATTTTTCATCCATCCATTATCACACAAACACACATACTTAAGCACTCTATATAGGGCAATTTCCGGCTTTCAATTTACATTGAATCCATGTTTTTTGGACTGTGGGAGGAAACGAAACAACCCAGAGGAAACCCACATGGACACAGAGAGAACATGGAATTGAATTTTGAACCTGGATCCCCAGTGCTGAGAGGAGAACGTGCTGACCACAAAGCCACTGTGCATTTTATTTTATAATATTTTAAATCCTATTCTCGTATTTGTTTAAGGTGTGCAAACCTCATCAAAACATGAAATAATACGTTTTTGCGTGTGTCACTTTGCATGCTGTGAGATAAATGTTGATTCGACCACATGACGTGCTCTGGTCTGGGCGACGTGCTCTAGTCTGGGGTGTTTGTAGTAAAGTACTTTTGTTATCTTTTGGTTTTTAGGTCAAAGACTATAATAAAGGAAATGCATCATGTGTTCAGACATTTCCTTGCAGGTAGGTTTGCATTTAAACTGGTTTTATTCTTTCTGACCTCAAAAACCATACTCTGTTTTCCTGTAAGCTAGACGCTGTTCCGCCAAACACAATTTAAATAATGACCTGTGATGATATACTGTCTACTGCATACACTGCATGTGTTTAAAAATAGTGGATCTTTATATAATAGTTAATATACATTACAAAATGGAGACAGTATTTACAGACAATACGAATAATCAGATCTTCAAACTGTTACGAAGATAAAAAGCTGTCTGGGTTGTGACTAAATAAACGAAATAAAAATAATTAAAATATATAAGCTGGAGACGTAGACGTGGTAGTGACATCAGAAGCGAGGCACACCAGTGGAATCCTGTGTTATGTGAATTGGTAGTTTCTTTTCTTGTACCATTTTGTGCTTGTTTGTGGTGCAGTCGTTACCGGTCTCTTGTTAGTGCAAGGTCTAGGTTTGAGTCCCTGTTCACCTTGTATCTGCATCAGTTATTCCTGGGGGCTCCAACTTTACCCTGCGATCTAGAAACAGTAATGTTAAACTACATTCAGGGTGTTTCCCCTGTGGTCCTTAAATATAACATATGATAACCTTGTAGTTGTGACCTGGAAGTGAAACAACAGCAATAAATAAAATGCATATCAGAAAATACTGTGTTATCTAACTGATGAGAAAATTCAGTCCCAAAAAGACGAGATGAGACACGGACGGGACGCATGAGCTCGTGTTCAAGAGATATAAGCAGATAATATGCAAATCAGAGTCTGTAGTTTGAGAAAATGCTGCAGTATCATTCGTCAGGTCCTCCGTTCTGAGAAAGGACTCAGTTCATCAGTGGATACGTGACTCTGAGATGCTGAACTTTTCGGATCGCTGGGGTATTTGTTTGAGAAAGCTGGATGTCTACGTTACTGCACAGCCCAGATTTCAGGTCCAAGCTTTCTTTGAGTTTTACTAGAACAGGAACTAAGATTTTTCTGGAAGGCTGCTTTAAAGATAAAAAAAATATATATAACATTTTACAATGTCTTTATACTCTGCGGCATCAAATAAAAACTAATATTCCTCAGGAAAACTGATTAACGGCGTGTACAGTGATGCCCTGACGGGTCTGATGTGTGTTTTAAGGATAACAGTGTAAGTTTTTTGGGTTTCTATTGCAGCCTCAGTGCTGACCTCATTGTGTCGCTGCTGGAACGGCAACGTTCAGGTGACAGCATCAGTCACAGGGGTCATCGGGAGCTGTGTTTTCATCCCGTGCCAAACTGACCCTTTCCAGAAAATCGACTGGTACATGTACCAAACAATAGGGTATCCGGTTGTGTATTGCGGAACGGACAGCAGTCGGGTGGAGAAGAGATTTAAGGACAGAACTTCGGTACCTGGAAATTTCAAAGAAGGAAACTGTACTCTGAGGATCAACAAGCTCCAGAAGGCTGATCATCAGGTCAGTGTGTACGTCTGGATATGGGTGGATCATAATGGAAAAGGCAAAGGATTTGACAAAAAAAGAACCCAAATAAATGTCGGTGAGTTTAAATATATATATTTTAAAAAATGTGTCTCATTGGCATCACAACCGAAGATCGAAATGCATTTTTAATTTTGTGCAAATGTCCTGGGGAATTGATATAAAAATAGATAAACTCACTAACGGGATGCCTTGTTTCCACAGTGGAACCTCGGGTTTGGATTAAAGCACCGAGCCAACAAGTGGAGAATATGGTTTTTAACGTAACATGCAACGTTCCCCACTCCTGCCCGCCGTCTCCACCCGAAATAGTATGGACAGGGCTAAACGCACAATACCATGAAGTGATTACCAGAGAGCAAGATGGATTGTGGGTCACCAAGGCCACTGCAGTATTCAGTGCAACTCGTCAAGACGAGGGCAGAGAACTCAGCTGTAAGGGCATCATGGGCACTCGGCATGTTTCACCTGATAGGCCGGTTCTTCTGAACATTTTATGTGAGTTCTGACTTTCATAAGACAGATTAATGCCTTTTTTTCCTATTTATATAGACTAAGTTATAGTAATATTAATTTAGAAAATATACAAATTGATCCAGATATGTGAAAAAATGCACGCATTACTTATTTTGTCCAGTAGATGGCTCTGATTCCACCTAATCAATATTATATGTTATTAGTGATATTCTAGGCCGGCACGGTGGCTTAGTGGTTAGCACGTTCGCCTCTCAGCGCTAGGGATTCCCGGTTCGAATCCCCATCAGGGTGGAGTTTCATGTTTTCCCCATGTCTGCGTGGGTTTCCTCTGGGTTCTCCGGTTTCCTCCCACAGTCCAAAAACATATATCAAGTCAATTGAATTCTCAAAATTACCCCATATAGAGTGTGTCTGTGTGAGTGAGTGTGTGCCCAGCGATGGATTGGCACCCTGTCCTGGGTCTATCTGCCCAGCGCCCGAGACGTTCCCCCCTGGATGGGCATGGGGAACCCCACCGCGACCCTAATAGAGGATAAAGCAGGAGATAATGAATGAATGAATAAATGAATCGGTGATATTCTAATAGGAATCAATTGCTACATAGCTGTTCCAATCTAAAATTGAGTGAGATGTTGTATTCACAGTTTTGGTTCCATCTAAAGGACAGAGTGGGTAATGCACTTATTTAGCCTTATATAAAGATTTTTAAATAAATTTAAATATATACATAAATAGAGAAAATAAAAACACAATCTGATCTTTTCTAAGATAAGTTCTTTTCTAACTTAACACGTTTTTAACAAAAATAATAGCAAAAAAAACCAAAGTTGTCATTTGAAGTCGTAGCCACTAGGCGGAGCTAAGCTCATGTGTATCGAGCTTGAATCATACAATGCAGCAAAAAAGATCGTATTTAGGATAAAATACTCTAATTATCCTACAGTACTCTAGGATTTAGCGCGAGTAACTACTTGTTTTTATTAATTTTTGCCTATAAAGTCGTGTTTCATGATATTTTTTATGAAAACAAATATGATTTTGTTTTTAAAAATAATAGTATTAATAATATAAGTATGAGTGATTAAACGGATAATTAATGTTGTTTACAGTTGCGTTGGTAAAAAATCACTACTAACATAGTTTTGACCATCACGTTTCCACAGACGCCCCAAAAAACATCCAAATAACTTTAAGTGACCGACAGGACGTGATCGAGGGTGATGACATCACACTCATCTGTAATGGTGATGGTAAACCCTTACCAGATACCTATATGTGGAATGTGACCTCAAACAACTCCCTCATCCATAAGCTGGGAAGGACAATTGTCCTGAGGAACGTGAGTCGAGACACCTCCGTCTCCTGCACCATCGTCAACTCCATCGGCCGGAGAGAATCGGATCGGCTGAAGCTTGACGTCCACTGTGAGTCTGACTCCTCACTGACTCACACCTGATCCGATCGGGTCGGAGACTCATGATGTTCCGACGTTCTTCTCATTCCAGTCCCTCCGTCCATTCAGCCGACGTCCTTGTGCTCAGATGTAGGAGGAACTCTGCAGTGCGTGTGTCTAGCTGAGGCCCGGCCGGAAGCTCGAGTCATCTGGACCGTGGATGGAGAACCGGCGGAAGCTCCGAACTTCACCATCACGAGTCGGTCGAAGGGACGCGTCCTGGTGTCCGAACTGAGCGGAACAGGGAGCAACGTGGCCTGCAAAGCCCACAATTATTTGGGTTCTTCCCAAATCCAATTGTCCATTCACTCAGGTACACGTGGTTTTGGCAGGAACCCGAACAGAACGAGTGACAGACCTCAGAGTTTTGATGGATGTCCTCCTGGTTTCAGGTGGAGCAGAGCTTTCGGTGGGGCGGATTGCTGGTGCAGCTTCAGCGGGTCTGGTCCTGGTCATTGCAGTCACCGTGACGACTCTGTTATGCAGTAAGAAGAGGTAAGAACATTTAACGAGCTCATTAATGCCTGAACTGATAATGAAATAGGTATTATTGCAAACGAGTTATGTGGACAAAATGATGTGGACGACCTGAAGATCAAATAAAAACATTAACGAGTGTTATAGTGTTAACGTAAAGGAGCAGGTGGAGCTCAGTGGTTGCAGTGTTGGGGTCTTAATCTGAGAGACCAACAGGTTGCCAATGTGGGCCCTGAGGGAGGCCCTTCATCACTCCACCACTCAAAGACCCCATTCCATCCAGCCGTCCATTGTCGTCTACTTAATTTTCTACTAGTGGTTCCCCAATTCCATCCAGTGGAACACGTTTAGGGTGCTGGGCAGATGCACCCAGGACAGGGCACCAATCTCTCATTGAGCACACACTCACTCACACACACACACTCACACACACACACACTATATAGGGGCCAGCCAATTCACCTTGAATCTATGTTTTTGGACTGTGGGAGGCAAGCGGAAAACCTAGGGGAAACTCACCCAGACACGGGGAGAACATGGAAGCGCCATCCAGATCGGGATTCGAACCTGGATCCCCAGCGCTGAGAGGAGAACATGCCAAATACTACACCACCGTGCTGACTTTTATTTCTGCGTTCAGGAAAAAACGAAGAGAAAACAAAATCCTGAGGACGACGTGGAACAATGCGAGCTGCGAACTGAAACCGGGTTCCGCTGAGGAACTTTACCTGAACACAGAACGTCCCAATCTACAGCGCGATGAGGAGGAGGTAACGCCAGCACACACACACACACACACACACACACACACACACACACACACACACACACACACATTATACCTACAGGAGCTTTTAGAACCTGTTCCCCTCATTGACCGCTCTAAGCAGAACCCCCTCTGTCGGTTTCGTCTCCACGCCGGTGGATGTTAAATGATTAGTGAGTGCAGTTCTGATCTCTCCCTCAACAGGATGCCAAGTCCTGCATTTACGAGAATTATGGGTAATCCGGATGAATCACGGTGGCAAATAAACCCGAGCGAAGCTTCCACCCGTAACGTTCTGATGTCACGGACGTTCTCGTGGAGAACTACGGCGCCTACTGAAGTGTCCACAACGAAATGTCTGTAAGCATGTCGGGCTGGTGTGTAAATATGTTGTATATTCATTCATCCAATATCTTCCACTTTATCCTCTATTATGTTCACGGGGGGGGGGGGGTCCCCATGCCCATCCAGGGAAGAACGTCTCGGGCGCTGGGCAGATACACTCAGGACAGGGCGCCGGCCTATCGCTGGGCACACACTCACTCACACAGACACACTCTATAGGGGGCAATTTGGAGAACTCAATTAACTTGATCCATGTTTTTGGACTGTGGGAGGAAACCGGAGAACCCGGAGGAAACCCACACGGACACGGGGAGGACATGGAGACTCCACCCAGATGGGGATTCGAACCGGGAATCCCTAGCGCTGAGAGGAGAACATGCTAAACCACTAAGCCACAGTGCCGCCTGTGTGTGTTGTGTGGGGGGGGGGTTTACTAATCTGTTGTACGTGTTGATCTTCGTAAATAAAACCAAACGTGTTCCACTGACGCCTCGTTTTCTTCGTCTTCTTGCCGGTGACGAGCGACTTGTTTTTGTCGTTGGGAATGCGTTTTGACCGGAAACGCTCCCGCCCCTGTCCGATTCCATATCGTCGAGGTCCTCGCCAAAAAACACACACACATCACATGGCGTGCGTGTGCGGAACGTCGCCCGAGCAGAAACAGATGGTGCCTCATAAAGTCGGCGGCGGGTTTACGATCCTCACCTCTGCTCATTAGTTCATTAGATTGCAGGAACGCCTGCGGAAGGTTCCCTCGGCTGAGGGACGCAGGACGGCGGGGACAAAGCCAGACTCATCCGAAATGACTCCGGGTTTGGTTGGATTTAAGCGAATGAGGCGAGCCGGGGAACACAACTGACTCCCACACAACTGCCGTCGTTTACGTAAGTCTGGATTTAAACTGTATTCACTCAAAGAGCATCTCCGTGTTTTGGAGGGTTTGCTGACGGCGGCGCGTCTAACAAATCCTCAGGGGATAGCTGGTCTTTTTGGGGTTCCCGCTCACACGGGCTGATTATGGAGCTCCTGTAACCTTTCGGCGGAACCTCCCCTCGCCGTCTTCATCATGGAGGTGTTTCATCTGCAGAACCGCTGTGCACTGAATGTTGATTTTACGTTATTGTACAATTCTTTGTGCTCAAAGATTAAAGAAGAGTGTCAGGTTTAAAAATAAAAATAAAAAACTGCCTGGTGCCATCACTCCTGCTAAACTCCGAAAATCCATTCTTTCATTTATTCATTATCCTCCACCTCATCTTATATTAGGGTCCTGGGGGGGAGGGGGCATGCCCATGTGGGGAGAACTTTTCAGGCGCTGGGAACGTTCACTGGGAACACACACACATACACATACACCCTATAGGGGCAATTTAGAGCATCTCGAATCTATGTCTTTAAACTGTTTAAGGAATCTGGAGAACACAGAGGACACCCACGCAGATATGGGAAGAACATGGAAACTCCACCCGGATCGGAAACCCCGGCGCTGAGAGGCAGATGTTCTAACCACCAAGCCACCACACCGCCCTCTATTTATTTATTGTTTCAGATTTCCAATGTTTAAAAAAAATTTGCATATCATTTAATTCTTGTACATAATAGTTTACATTTAATTGTTTCATCTTGTACATTTTAATTCCGCTGTAAAACGTACTTGTATACGTGCACTACAGTTTTAAACTTAAACGAAATTTTTTAACTTACAGTCTGAATTTTTTTTAATTAGAAAACTGTCGTTTATAAACATTTTGCCGCGGGTTATACAATAAAATTAGATTAGATTAGATTAGATTCGCCTGAAGTTCTTAATGCAGATGGTTCTCCATGGTTCTGTGCAGCTGTTAATATAAAATTTTTAAATTCTTGGCTAGATTTTTTTTTTTTTATGTTACTATTGAGAACGCATGTTTGCAGTTTCAGATGTGACGATGGTGTCGTGGCTGGTGATCCTCTCCGTCTACATCCTGACCTTCCTGATCGGCCTCCCCGCGAACATGCTGGCCTTGTTCGCGTTCATCAAGAAGCTCCGCGACAAGCCCACGCCCACGGACATCCTGCTGATCAACCTGACCATCTCCGACCTGCTCTTCTTGGCTTTCCTGCCCATGAAGATGTACGAGGCGGCGCACGAAATGCGCTGGCTCCTCCCACCTGACCTGTGCTCCGTCACCACCTTCGTCTTCTTCTCCACCATCTACACCAGCTCGGTCCTGCTGATGGCCGTCAGCGTGGACCGCTACCTCTGCGTGGCCTTCCCCTTTCAGTACCGAGTCTACCAGAAGCCTCGCTATGGCGTCATCTGCAGCGCCTTCGTGTGGGTCACCACGCTGACCAACCTGTGCTTCGTCTACGTGGTGGAGCAGCTGACCGAGGGCGAGGATCAGATCAACAGGTGCTACAACAACTTCACCTCCACGCAGCTGGCCGTGGTGCTGCCCATGCGCTTGGAGCTGTGCCTCGTCCTGTACGTCCTCCCCCTGATCGTCTGCACCGTCTGCTACACCAGGTTCATCCTGATCCTCAGGCGCACGGCCAGCCTCGATGTGGGGAAGCGGCGCCGGGCCGTCGGCATGGCCATGGGAACCCTGCTGGTCTTCGTGGTCTGCTTCCTTCCCTACAATATCACGCACATCCTGGGCTTCATCATCAACGACAACGTGGAATGGAGAAACGACGTCCTGCTCCTCACCACCGCCAACACCGTCTTCGACCCCGTCATCTTCTATTTCTCCTCCGCCGCCTTCCAAGGTAACCTCAGGAACCTGCTCCGACTGAAGGCCAAGCCCACGTACACTGGCAACGGCGTATCCAATATCTGCACCATCCACAACCTCATGAGACAAGCCGAGATTAGCCAGGAAGGCTGGAGTCGTCAAACCAGGACCCTGCCGTCGCCACAGGGATCCGATCCCCGGGATGCTGACTAGGTCTACGGACTCAGCGTCTTGTTTCGGCTGTAGATGTAACGCACATACTCCACCTTGTGGCACATTTATTTATTACGCTTGAAGAACTTCAAACATTTTGGGTTTCAGTATGCAGAGCAGGAAGCACACCCTTATCACCCAACATCGGTGCTCAGCCACACTGACGAACTGTTGACAAACTCCCGTTGAAGGATGTGATGCTCTAATGTCCACATACTTTTAACAACATAATGTAATCTTGGCTTCAGCTTTAAAACGTTGAAGCCCGAGTTAGTCGGCTGTGGCAGGAGCCAATCGTAATCGATGGTCCAGCCCGCGGTGTCTCTCGCCAGCTGTTAAAATTCATTTCATAAATTGTGTTTCCATTTTATAAGGGTTCAATAAATCCAGTGTTTGCGCTCGGGTCGTATAAAGGTGAAATATTAAGAGGTAATTATCAGACCGAGGTGAACCCTGTGCAACCGCTTTCTCACGTTTCCCATGATGCAAGAGGAGTATACTCTAAACTTCTCATTTAAAAATGGCTTCATAAACGATAAAGAGACGAAACATCAATCATCGCAAGATATTAGAATGAATCTGGTTGACACCCTTTTGTTTTTCCATGACGTATAGCAGAACGTTGAAGGTCCATGATTGTGCCAGTTGGCGTCCCATGGCCTGAACATTTGTTGGAATAAAATGAAACCACTGGGCGGAGTTTCCATGTTCTCCCCGTGTCCGCGTGGGTTTCCTCCGGGTTCTCCGGTTTCCTCCCACAGTCCAAAAACATGGATCAAGTCAATTGAGTTCTCCAAATTGCCCCATATAGAGTGTGTCTGTGTGAGTGAGTGTGTGCCCAGTGATAGATGGGCGCCCTGTCCTGGGTGTATCTGCCCAGCGCCCGAAACGTTCTCCCCTGGATGGGCATGGAGAACCCCATTGCGACCCTAATAGAGTATAAAGTGGAAGATAATGGATGAATGGAAAATGAAACCACGCTGTAGATATTTATCAACGTCCACGGTTTTGGAACACGACGTGTAGCGAGCTGCCACCAGGGTGATGCCCTCACCAAGAACTTGATCAGGAACTCTACACAACATCTCATTGAGGCGTCATCAGCCCTTCATCCATAACACTTCCAGAACACTGAGACAACAGTTTTTAGACCCAACCTAAATTTCTGTTGGACAAGTCGCTTTGACGTTCTGCACGACGGCCTCACGGAGCTGATGAAGCTTGCTCTGTTTGGGGGGTTCAGGCTCGGAACTCTGCAAAGCTGCTTTTCGTCAATGTACTACTGCAAACATCGCCATTAAACGTCATTCTAAGATTCGACTCACCACGTTTTCTGAGTTATACTGTAATCTTTGTCCCAGTTGGAATCAGTCTGCTGAACATCCCCTCAGGGAACCACCATCCGCAGAACCGCCGCGCACTGCGCGTTCTTTTGTCGATGGCATCGTTCAGAGGAAAATCTAGATGCTGCAAATATAAAAGAACGTAAATGTGCATTCACATAGTTAAATATTCAGAGGGCACTGAGCTGAGCTGATTTTGTTGCCCCATTCCGGTGTCTGATTGCATTCATTAAAGCTGCATGAGGTTTATTTAGTGCTGTGGCCACACAGTCGGTTGATTAGATAATTGCATAAACGTTCTGTTGTTTCATGAATCTGGCTCTTAGATCAGACGGGTGCCGTGTTTTCTAATGCACAGTTTCAGAGGCGTGCCCGACGGTTGCAACCATCCACCATCTCAGAAGTGGGATTCATCCACCACCCTAATCTAACCTGCTCTGTCCACGGTCCTGATCGTCGGAGAACAACAGATGGACTCCAGAACGCAGCAGAAAAACACTCAAATATCAAACGTTCTTGGGTCTGAAGTCCTCGAACATTCCGAGTCACATGGTTTATGGTCCTGGTTAAACATTCTCATCCATGATTTCTCAGAGGAGAACGTGTGACCATCCTTTAAACAGATAACCATCGTTACGTAAACAGATCATTAGTGACTGACGGAATGGCAGGTACTGGAACAGATGCTTACTGGAAGATTAGACAATTTGCCAGCTGTGCAATGCATTATGGGGCATTAGGCTTTCGAAGGAAGAGTGGAGACGGATCCGAAAACCGCGAGTAACAACTGCACTTTATACAGATAATGCTGAAGCTGTGGAACATCTGAGGAATAAAGAAACATGTACAGCTATAAATGCACAGTGTGAGTTTGTCTCTTCGCTTTTTTTTGCCATGACAGAAAAATAAAACCAATAAAACACCCAAAAAAATACGTTGGCTTTCAACAACATGGCAAACGCGTCCAGAACTGACGCTCTGATGATCAGTCGGGGGTGTAGCACTTCCTAATCGACGGCGAAATCGAATTAGCATGGACTTCCTGCAGTTCGTAAACTCTGCGGGTCGGTCCTCCGTCTCCATAACGGCGCCGAGGTGCGACGGGATGTGCGTCTGACCGAGCGGCCGAAGAGCGCGATGATAATTCGAGCTTCATTTTAAAATCGGTCAGAGTAACACATCTGTTCCTTAAACCAACACTGGAGCACTTCACCCTGTCGGGGTGGGGGGGTAAGTAGTTCTGAGTATGGAGTACTGTCTTTAACCCGATTTAGGATAAGCTGTAATGAGGTGATCTGATGCTTCATTTTTAGCACTTTAAAGGTGAAATGTCATCGATTCGATTGATTTATTTTTATTTTCTGCTCTTCTGGAGGGGGATCACGCCGTTCGGTCAGTGGAACAGACGGAAGCGTCATTTATTCCTCATTATGCAGCATTTTAATAAGCGTTCTAGGGATTTTTTTTATTTATTTATTTTATCTTGGTACAGTAAAGAACCTCGTATTATTAATACTGGAAATGAAAACAACTGTCTGTGTGGATGGGAGTAATAAAGCTCTTTATTTGCAGTGTGGTTATTCATATCAAACCATAAAGACAACAAGGAAGCTAAAAGTTAATGTTCAAGCCGCTTGCTCTGGGGTGGACGGGCGGGGTGGACGGGCGGGGTGGACGTGGGGCGCGACGGTTCGATCATCAGATGATAAGACGGTTGAGAAGGTGTCGGAAAGTTGGGGTCTGAGTTCTTATCTGATGTTTCGCCGGCGTTGGGTGGAGGGGCGCGAGCCGTGGTTCCGTTGCACGGCTGATATGTTCTCTTTAAAGTGCTCGGTAAATAAACGCTGGGTTACTAGATTAACACAGCAATGTGCTGTACGAACGCCCTCCATTCGTTTACTCAGGTTCATCCACCCCCCCCCCCCCCAACACGTCTAATTTTAAAACTGTCAGCTCTATTAAAAGCTCCGTTTTAACGCCTCGTCTGCAGAGGCTGTCTGTAGACATTGAAAGATTATTATAGCATTATATTATTAAAACAACTTACAATTCTCTCTTTATTTTGGAGAGGATGATTGGAGCTGGTGGGGTGTTCATATCATTTATTTTCGGCTACTTAGTCTCGTATTCTGTTGTAATATGTGTAACCTTAAGGTGGATGGGCTACAATGCAACATTAACATCATCATTAAACCTGAGCTGTCTTTCTTCCAGTGTGCAGCAGCTTCCATGATGATCAACCACTGGGTTCTTCTGTCCGTCTACATCATAACGTTTCTGTTCGGCCTCCCGGCCAACATCCTGGCATTCTACGCCTTTGTCGGGAAGCTCAACAACCACCCCACCCCCACGGACGTCCTCCTGCTGAACCTGAACATCTCCGACCTGATCTTCCTGTTCTTCTTACCTCTGAAGATGTATGAGGCGGCGTCGGGCCTCCAGTGGCACCTCTCCCAGGTTCTGTGCTCCATCATGTCCTTCATGTTTTTCACCACCATCTACACCAGCTCGCTCCTGCTTATGGCCATCAGCATCGACCGCTTTTTGGGGGTGGCCTTCCCGGTGACCTACATGAACTTCCGCAAGCTGGTCTACCCCATCGTCGGGAGCGTGGTGATCTGGCTGGTGAGTGGCGGGCACTGCACCGTCGTCTTCGTCACCGTCCATATGTTTGTGGAGAACCGCACCGAGCCGCTGACCACCTGCTACGAGAACTTCACCGACAGTCAGAAGAGCGTGGTCATCCCGGTGAGGCTGGAGTTCTTCGTGGTTTTGTTCCTGGTGCCGATGTTCATCTGCATCTTCTGCTACCTCAGCTGCATCTGGGTCCTTCATCACAGGCCCCGCATAACCAAGGAGAAGAAGCAGCGGGCCATGGGCATGGCCATCGGGACCCTGAGCGTCTTCCTGCTCTGCTTCCTCCCCTACAACATCTCGCACATGGTGGGCTACAGCACCAACAACAGCCCGCAGTGGAGGTACTACACCCTCCTCCTGAGCACCCTCAACACCTGCCTGGACCCCATCATCTTCTACTTCTCCTCCTCGACATATCGCAACACCACAAAGTTCTCGCTCGGGAGGCTCTTCTCCTTTTGGAAAGGTGGAGACATGAACCGCAGCGTCATCATCAACATAGACAAAGACTTTAACTCATGAACGTTCTCCGGTTCTCCAACACTGTTGAATGGTTGTGTGTGATGTGTGAAGTGTGTCAAAGATGCTGCGTTGTGGGAGGAACTGTGAATATAGATGTGTCTACGGTGAACCTGTGAACCTGTGAACAGCCAAATAATCCAACATAATCCAAACCACAGTGTCAATAATCTTAACAGATGCAGAACCGGGGCTTTAACCATCAACTTAAGTAAGTAAACTTTATTTATATAGCACTTTTCTTAGGCAAAGGCCACAAAGTGCTTTACAAAGGATAAAACATAAAATATAAAAGAAAAGAAACACAAACAACCAGGACTACTGGCTAGCCCATTTGCCCAAATGCCTGTTTAAACAGGTAAGTCTTCAAATGTTTTTTAAAAGAGTTCACCAATCCTAAAAAAGGGGGCAAAGAGTTCCACAGTTTGGAAACAACAACCTCGAATGCTCGATCTCCCAGAGTCTTTAACCGAGTGCGAGTGTAAAGACGTAATCCAGAATTTTAAACAATTAACATGGTCTAATATATAAACACCTACACATAAACACACACGGTGACCAAATACCCCCAAAACCCCAAAAAACCCTAACATCAACGTTCCACCCACAGTCCGTGAGGTGCACAGGTCGCTCTTTAATGTGGGTTAAATAAATCGAGCGGCACGTTGGCTTAGTGGTTTAGCATGTTCTTCTCTCAGCACTAGGGATTCCTGGTTCGAATCCCCATCTGGGTGGAGTTTCCATGTTCTCCCCGTGTCTGCGTGGGTTTCCTCCGGGTTCTCCGGTTTCCTCCCACAGTCCAAAAACATGGATCAAGTTGATTGAATTCTCCAAATTGCCCCATTTAGAGAGTGTCTGTGTGAGTGAGTTTGTGCCCAGCGATAGATTGGCACCCTGTCCTGGGTGTAACTGCCCAGCGCCCAAAACGTTCTCCCCTGGATGGGCATAGGGAACCCCCCCCCCCACGTGACCCTAATAGAGGATAAAACGGGAGATAATGGATGGATAAATAAATCGACAGGTGATGCCGAGGTCCTCCTTACCTTTCTTCCTTACCTTCACCATGCTGGGGAGGGGGTGGCGTCAGGTGGCGTCGGGTGGGGTTCTCAGAAGCTGGAAGCTGGTTCTGTCTTCAACCACGTCCTCCGAATCCTGCATTTCGCATGAATAGAAACCGGGCCGCTCTCAACACCGTCGTGACGCCGCGGACCTACGTCGTCTCTCTAAACCGTTCAGGTCTGCGTTTCCTCCGAGACGCTCCCGAAAAACCGCCAAGGCGCCGTTTCTTCCTCCTTTAGGGTCACGAGGCAGCTCTATGTGTTCTCCATCCAGATCGTTAACTCTGCGGTTCGTTCCACTGCGATCATTAACTCGTAAACGCAGAGCTGTTGTTATTTAAAGAGATGATTCGTTTTCCTGGTTGGTCTTTTTGATGTGGGAGCGATTTGTATAATTACGCAGCATCATTCGGGTGTTAAATGTCAGATATTTGCCTAAACAGAGAAGAGTGTGTACAGAGATTAAAGTCTGACCCCGTCGTCCCGTCGTCTTTATTTCGATCACCTCAGCTCTAAATTAGGATTTTTTAAAAACCTCGTCCATCAGGTTCTGTAGTGACGGCATTCATTTTACCATTAAATCACCGAAAAGTCTTTTTTTTTTATTATCAGGACCCGTCAGCGCCACGTTGGCTTAGTGGTTGGCAATCAAATCCCAATCTGGGTGGAGTTTTCATCTTCTCCCTGTGTCCGTGTGGGTTTCCACCGGGTTCTCCGGTTTCCTCCCACAGTCCAAAAACATGGATCAAGGGCAATTGAATTCTCTCGAATTTTCCCATATATAGAGTGAGTGAGTGTGTGTCCAGTGATATATTGATGTCCTGTCTTGGGTGTGTCTGCCCAGCGCCCGAAACATTCTCCCCTGAATGGGCATGGGGAAGGGGGGGGGGGGGGGGGGGGGGGGGGGGGGGGGGGGGGGGGGGGGGGGGGGGGGGGGGGGGGGGGGGGGGGGGGGGGGGGGGGGGGGGGGGGGGGGGGGGTCCACCATACATTATCTTCCGCTTTATCCTCCACTAGGGTCCGGGGAGGGGGGGGGGGGTGTTCCCCATGCCCATCCAGGGGAGAAGGTTTCAGGCGCTGGGCAATCTATCACTGGACATACGCTCACTCACACTCACACACACTCTATATGGGGCAATTTGGAGAATTCAATTGACTTGATCCATGTTTTTGGACTGTGGGAGGAAACCGGAGAACCCGGAGGAAACCCACGCAGACACGGGGAGAAGATGGAAACTCCACCCAGATTGGCAGATTGGGATTCGAACCGGGAATGCCCAGCGCTGAGAGGAGAACATGCTAAACCACGAAGCCACCGTGCCGCCCCGAGAACATGTTCCATGAAGTGTGATTAATTCCGCAGACATAATTAAAGTCGTTCTATTTTTTGCACCAGAGATTAATGTAAATAAACACAGCTCGTTAATGTTATAATATGAAACTTTAATTAAGGTTGTTTGTTTTGTTTTTTTAAGCCGTTTCCGTTTTTTAATCACATCAGCTTCGTTAGCCGCGTTAAGAGTACAGAACGCTGGATGAGAGAGGAGCAGGACCCTTACGAGCCTCTGATAAATCCTCGGGGTGACCCTCGGTTCCGCTCGAGGCGGCCGACGCTGATGTCCCGATGTTGAATATTCAGGAACATACGGACAAAGGTCACGGTACATTCCGGGAGGTCCCGCGCGGGTGGGTTAGCGCGAGCCGGCCACTCGCCGGCACTCGTGCATCCTGTAGGCGCACATGTAAAATATACCTACGGAACAAACACGGGGTCATGGGTCAGTTCACCGGGCTATTCACCTGGACGTGTCCGGCTCGGCGACGCCTCGCGGGCCTACCTGCGAAGAAGGTCATGAGCAGCGCCACCCAGCCGAGGATGTAGGACCAGGAGAAGCGCCAGTCGCCGAAACGCTTGCCCAGGAAGTTGACGGTCACCCCGGTGTAGATCGCCATGGCCAGCAGGACAAAGAGCGCTGACGGGAGAGCCAGCGGGTCGTTACGCATGGACGTGACGGACAGGTCGCCGCGTTCAGATGTTTGCGAGGGACTTACTTGATACGAAAAACATGATCCCCGCCGCGAAGGAGCGGCTGAAGCGCTCGAAGGACGAGAAGTGGGCGAAGGACAGGATGCCGGCGATGATCCCCGCGAAGCACGACATGGACGACAGGATCATGAAGGCCCTCGTAGCGTTCCAGTACGCTACCAAAGGAGAAGCAAGGAGGTCACAGTGAGTGCAAACGGTCATTAAGAGACTTCAGCCAAAAATATGAACCTGGTGGTTGATGGTGGATGATAGTGGATGGTGGTGGTGGTGTGTTAATATGTATTGCCCTGAAGGGGACTTAGTGGTTTGGCATGTTCTCCTCTCAGCGCTAGGGATTCCCGGTTTGAATCCTAACCTGGCTGGAGATTCCATGTCCTCCCCGTGTCCGTGCGGGTCTCCTCCGGGTTCTTCGGTTTCCTCGGTTTCCTCCCACAGTCCAAAGACATGGACCAAGGTCAATTGAGTTCTCCAAATTGCCCCATATAGAGTGTGAGTGTGTGCTCAGCGATAGATTGCCCCCCTGTCCTGGGTGTATCTGCCCAGCGCCCGAAACGTTCTCCCCTGGATGAGCATAGGGAACCCCCCGCCCCGACCTAGTAGACGATAAAATGGAAGATAATGGATGGACAGATGGATGGAGAGCAGATGTTTTTAGTGTCTACAAACTTTTCGCCCCAAACGGCTCGAACCCTGGACTCACCGATGCTGTCCGTCTGCATGTAGCATTTCCCCGACATGCAGTAGCGCCACAGGCCCTGGTGCGCGAAGCTGCCCGACAGGCGGTACTGCATCCAGTAGTCGGTGGCCGTGGACACCACCAGCAGGATGTTGGCCACGATGGCGCAGAACAGGCCTCCTCCCATGAAGCTGTACATCCTGATGCACTCTCAACACACTGCAATCACATCATACAGCACACCTTCTCATCACCTTCCAAACATCTACATCCATCACCATCTCCTCTTACTGTCCATTACATTGGCTCCACCCACCATCACCACCATACCGATGGGGTTTGTAGTTCTACAGTTCCATTCTGTAGTTCTGTACATACTCCATTAGTCCCCTTTACGCTGTTCTCTGATGATCAGGACCACGGACAGAGCAGGTACCATTTAGGGGGTGGAGGATTCTCACTACTGCAGTGACATCATGGTGGTGCATGGTGTCCGCAGCATCCTGTGATCGCTGATGGAGGATCAGAGGACGAAAAACACAAAGGGTGCAACAACGGACGACCTACTGTTTCCGATTCTCCATCTACAAGGTGTAGCAGTAAGGTGGAGTGTGCAGTGAGTGAATACAGGGTATAAACACCTGCACCACCACGTCAGTGTCAACGCAGTACTGAGCATCCTCCACCCTCCTAATAACACTTGCTCTGTCCGTGGTGCTGATCATCAGAGAACAGCATATGGAGGAATATCAGAGCATGTAGAGAACTACAGAATTTTATTATAGAACCACAATTCCCATCTGTACAATCAGAGGCGCTGATGTAATGAGCGGTCAGTGACTGTATAATTGTGGATTATTAAATGAATTAGTAAAGGCAGCAATTAAAAACTACTAATTGCAATAAAACGACAAAGGGAGGGGGATCCTCACACACCAACACGGTTCGCAAGGGGAGAACTATAGCAAGAGAACTATAACCCCAGAGGTCGTGCACAGCTCCCCCACGTCTGTAAAGGCATTCTATAAGATCGTGGATGGTGTGGGAGTTCTTCCCCCATTTATCCACCAGAGGACCTCAGTTCTGCTTGGTTCCCTGTGTGTTGGATGGGCTGGAGGTCGGGGCTCTGTGTGGGTCAGGCGTCTTCATCCCACTCACCCGACCTGCGCACCGGGGCACGGTCACGGAACGGAAAAAAGGGCCTTCCCCAAACTGTTACCATGAAGCTGGAATCATAACAGAGTCCAAAATGTGAAGCCAGGTGCCGGACGTTACTCAGCTGCGGGACCCGAATCAAAGTCCCGAATTCAGTCTAAGAGTTTAACTTTAGTTCATTCTTTATTAAAATGTAGACTGAAATTCTATAGTTAGGTTCAAATTCATCATCTGTACTGAACAGAAACAGTAAAAATTTTTAAGAACTATAATATTCATAATAATAATAATGACAATCTGGTTCATTAAAGAAACTCCTCAGCACCCAGAAATAATTAAACATGTAAATTCTCACCTGAGGTCTTCAGGATAAGGAAAGAAGAACGTTTTGCGCCGGGGACAGAGAGAGGAAGACCGAAGAGTGAGACGCCGGCGTGAGCGGAACGTCAAAGAGGACCCTCTAGGCTGAATTCCAAAAAGTTATCCCCCTGGGTTTTCTGTCGATGGTGGCAAAATCCTTTAAACACACAGTTGTGTACACAGATGCGCGAGCGCCCCGGTGCACCACACACACACGTGACCCCCGGGTCCCTGTTTGGACTGGTGACTCGTGTGTGTGTGTGTGTGTGTGTGTGTGTGTGGCCTTTTTTTTTTGTTCTATTATGAACTCTTCTAGAAGCGTGGATGTGCAGAGGCTTGCAGGAACGCTGCGCTGCTCTCAATGCAACATGCTGAAGCTCACACTTTCTTTCTTTTCGTTTCAGACCGAACACATGACTCCGGAGCGCAGGCGGGAAAAGATAAAAAGGACGGCGGTGCATCACGGCGGCGCCCTGACGGGAATCAACGTCGACTAATGACATCAGAATAAAAAAAATTAAAAAAAGGAAACCTAAAGTTTGTCTCTGAACGGAGGAACTGTGAGAGGACTGAGAGACGGCGAGACAGTGAGACGGCGCCGATGTGCTAAAGATTCAGTGTTAATACGTAA
This sequence comes from Corydoras maculifer, assembly GCA_019802435.1. Taxonomy (NCBI): domain Eukaryota; kingdom Metazoa; phylum Chordata; class Actinopteri; order Siluriformes; family Callichthyidae; genus Corydoras; species Corydoras maculifer. Next base: position 336,329 of record JAFMOD010000091.1, read on the forward strand.
CGATCACATTAATCAATTATTTATGACATTAATCCTTCATTTAATCCAGATTGTGGAAGTTGGACTTGTTTATTCCAGATATAGAGAGAGGAGACATGAGTATCGGAGTCGATTCTTTACGGGAAATGATTCATGAATATGAATCAGATTTAAGAAGAAAGAGCACGTGAGAGAGAGAGAAAGAGAAAGAGAGAGAGAAAGAAAATACAAAAGAGAGAAAAATATAGTAAGAAAGGTACAGAAAGACCGCGAGAGCAAAGCAGACAGTGTGAGAGAGAGTAAGAAAATACTAATGGGAGAAAAAGACAGTGAGAAACGTGCAGAAAGAAAGCAAGACAGTGAGAGCGAAGCAGACAGTGAGAGAGAGAGAGGCAGACAGTGAGAGAGATTGAGAGCGAGAGAGAGGCAGACAGCAAGAGCGAGAGAGGCAGACAGCGAGAGCGAGGCAGACAGCAAGAGCGAGAGAGGCAGACAGCGAGAGCGAGAGAGCAAGGCAGACAGCGAGAGAGAGAGAGGCAGACAGTGAGAGAGATTGAGAGCGAGAGAGAGGCAGACAGCAAGAGCGAGAGAGGCAGACAGCGAGAGCAAGGCAGACAGCAATAGTGAGAGAGGCAGACAGCGAGAGCGAGGCAGACAGCAAGAGCGAGAGAGGCAGACAGCGAGAGCGAGAGAGCAAGGCAGACAGCGAGAGAGAGGCAGACAGCAAGAGCGAGAGAGAGGCAGACAGCGAGAGCGAGAGAAAGGCAGACAGCAAGAGAGAGACAGGTAGACAGCGAGAGAGAGACAGACAGCGAGAGAGAGACAGACAGCGAGAGAACTATAACCCAAGAGGTCGTCCCTGCACAGCTCCCCCTCGTCTGTAAAGGCATTCTATAAGATCGTGGATGGTGTGGGAGTTCTTCCCCCATTTATCCACCAGAGGACCTCAGTTCTGCTTGGTTCCCTGTGTGTTGGATGGGCTGGAGGTCGGGGCTCTGTGTGGGTCAGGCGTCTTCATCCCACTCACCCGACCTGCGCACCGGGGCACTGTCACGGAACTGAAAAAAGGGCCTTCCCCAAACTGTTACCATGAAGCTGGAATCATAACAGAGTCCAAAAATGAGAGCGAGAGAGAGGCAGACAGTAAGAGTGAGAGAAAGGCAGACAGCGAGAGAGAGACAGGTAGACAGCGAGAACGAAAGAGGCCGACAGCAAGAGCGCAAACAGAGGAACCTGACGTCCTGCGAGTTCGGTTATGAACACGGAGTTTATTTAAATTATATACAACACACACCGAGATAAAAACAAAAAGAATCTTATATAAGTTACTATTATTATTATTATTATTATTATTTGAGTTTCAGATGAAGTTTAAGATTAACTAATCTGTCTGAATGCTATGAGAGCGTACAGCTGAGCTGCTGTGAGTCAATTAATCAGAGATCAATAAAAGAGGTACAAAAATATATATGATCTTTAAGTTCTACGTTCTAAGCGAGTTACACCGTGGTGGCCACTCTCACCGGGGGCATGGCTACAGGCAGGGAACCCGGACGCTCGCCGGGAACCTGAAAACGCAGGAGAGATTCGATGTTAGATAATTAAAAAAATTTAAAAAACAATCTGTGAAACAGATGGAGGAGAAACGCGGAACCTTCTGACGGTGGAGATTATAATCCGGCGGCGGTTTGAAGCCGGTGGAGAGCAGCTGGTGAGGTTGGACGAGACCCGACTGACTCATCACGGCCTGAGGACAGAAAGAAAGCTGGAACGTGGATTTAAATTAAATATCACCTTCAAAACGTGGTCTGAGTTTTAAAAATAATAAAGTCGCCATGGCAACCTGAATCCACGTCAACCTAATTAGAATGAATCTAGGGGGAAGGGGGGGCTTAATGAAGTCTCTGTGTAGAATTTGCATGTTCTCCCATCTTTACGGCGGAATCCATCTGGGATGCAAAATCAGGTACCCGACTGCAATTGTGTGTCTGCCTAGTGATCTGTCCTTGGGACAGCTGGGATAGGCTCCGGTGGCCTAATGATGATTTAAATGCAGCTATTTTATGAACACAGACGAACATTGAGATGCGGACGGCGTCCTGTGAACGTACCTTGGCCACAGCTCGTGCTACGGGGTACTTGGGTTTTCGATCTGTCCGGAAACAATTAATTAAATTATATTAAATTTAAAAAGAATACAGAATATTAAATGAGCAACGAAACATTAACGCACTTTTCTTATGGCAGCTGTAACAGAGGAAGACGGAGGCGGCGATGAGGAGCAGCAGGAGGATCCCACATGGCACTCCGGCAGCTATGGCTGTGACGGCTAAGCCACTCAGACCTGCAGCGGGTCACACAGCATCGGTCATCAGTTACCGTGGATCAGAGCGTCCGATAAAGACTCAACAGTTTAACACTTAACAGCAGAAATACAGCCGCTCTGATACGATGTATTAAATTGTTTAATAAGTTATTACACTACAGCAAACGATCCTCTGCAGCTTTAGACGGATGGAAGACAGAACAGGGATTTCTTTTATTTCTTCGCAACAGCACCCTCTTGTGGTAATTTACCGCACAGCATAGCGATAGAGAGTCAATGAGACGGATTTTTATTTTTTAAACTACAGAACTTATACACAGAGCAGTGCAGTCACACACACATTATATATATATATATATATATATATATATATATATATATATATATATATATATATATATATATTCATTCCTTTCATTATCTCCTGCTTTATCCTCTATTAGGGTCGCGGGGGGGGTTCCCCATGCCCATCCAGAGGAGAACGTCTCAGGCGCTGGGCAGATACACCCAGGACAGGGCGCCAATCCATCGCTGGGCACTCACTCACTCACAAAGACACACTCTATATGAGGCAATTTGGAGAACTCAAGTGACTTGATCCATGTTTTTGGACTGTGGGAGGAAACCGGAGAACCCGGTGGAAATCAAATCAATCAATCTCTCTCTATCTCTCTCTCTCTCTCTCTATATATATATATATATATATATATATATATATATATACACACACATACACACAGATTAGGGAAGTGAGCACACGTACCCAAAGCGGTGGGCAGCAACTAGAGTTAGGTGCCTTACTCAAGGACACTTCAGTTGTAGTACTTGGTGGAACCGGGAATCGAACCGGGGACCTTCAGGTCACCAGCCTACAACTAATGGGAAATTCTCCCACATGCAGACACAAAACCTTTTTTTTTGTTTATTTCTCGTGTCCATGTGGGTTTCCTCTGGGTTCTCTAGTTTCCTCCCACAGTCCAAAAACATGGAATCAAGGTGAATTGGCTGCTCCTAATTGCCCCTATGTAAATTGCCCCTAAATAGGGTCATTGTGGGTTTTCACCGGTTTTCTCCCGCAGTCCAAAAACATGGATTCAAGGTAAATTTGATGCTTTAAATTACATTACTTACTATATATTATTTGTGTTTGCCCAGTGATGGATGGTGCCCTGTACTGCCCAGTGCCCAAAATGTTCACCCGTGTATGGACACGGGGGACAGAGTTAAAGTCTTGATCTGATGTGTTATTTACGTCTCGTCTTGTTAACTCTACACAAAAACCATCTCGCAGTGTTTCTAACAACAACACGCGTGCGGGTCAGACCTGCCGCCTCAGCATGAGAGGTTACACTGCAAACAAAAAGTGACATTCTGCATCTCAAACATAAACACGTCCCCGTGAACACGCCGCAGAGCGACCGCCTCGCTCCCACCTCACCTCGGACCTCCACGCTCACGTTCCTCACGAGACGCGCGTTGGTCCTGCCGTTGAGCAGGACGCAGGAGTAGACGCCGCTCTGACTCGTCTGAACGTTGGCCAGGTGGACCGATCCGTTGGGCGACGTGGGAAGCGACTGGCCCTTATGCACCCACGAGGCAGAAGGAACCGGTTCTCCTTGTCCTCTGCACGACAGACTGATACTCTCGCCCGACACGAAGGCCGCTTTGGTGGGACTGACCTCCAGAATCGGCTGCTCCGGTCCATCTGCAGGAGGGAGACGAGGCGAGTTCGATGCTGTACGTTGGATGAGGACAGGCATCATCGTACAGGTCACGACGATCGACCACATACTCACACAGCACCACCAAAGTCGTGCTCTGCGTGACGGAGCTCAGCTGGTTCCGGAGCTCCACGCTGTAGAGGCCGGTATCGTTGCGGCTCAGCTGGTTTATCATCAGACCCTGCGGAGTTATCGAGTACCGAGAGCTGTTTCCCAACTCCACGCCTTTAAAGAACCACTTGGTGACTTCGGCAGGTCCCCGCAGATAGGTGTAGGTCAGTGCTAACCCAGACTGCCCCTCCACTGGATCCTGAGCACCTACATTCACCATAACATTGGTGATGTTGTCTGCAATGGAAGAAGAAGATACAAAAAAAAGTCATGCACTTCATGATGAGTCTGTCTGAGGAGGAGCTCGTCCTCAAAAATGATGTCCTGCCCCAGTTGGGGGCTATGGAATGAAGGGTTGGGGGACCCTTGAGCAAGGTCCTTGACACTCATTGGCTGATCCTGCCAACGGGACACTTGGAACACAGCGACATAACTGGTTTAAAAAAATTTTTTTTTTAAAAAACAAACTCACCACCAACCATTCCTAACGTCTTACCATAAACCAGGAGTGTGAAGGCGAGCGAGACTTGATCCACTCCGGATTTCGCCAGCTGCACCGTATACGTGCCGTTGTTCTGCAGCTGAACGTTCTGGAGGAACAAAGATCCCGTCGGCTCCATGGACAGCACGCTCCCGTAGAGCGGTGCGATATCAGGAGCACTGTGGGTTACAGACCATGTAGCCACAGTCAGGGTTCCCATGATCCAGGAGATCAACGGGTCCGGGACGCCGCTGAAGGAAATGCCCAGCGTGACGTTGGTACCAACGAAAGCTGTAAGCACGGCAGGTCCAGTTGGTATGACGACGAGGGCGCCATTGGATCCTGTAATAAAGAAAATTTAAATAATAAGAAAAAAATAATAAAACCTGAAATATATATTTAAAATAGATGGTGAAAATATAAATAAATGTAAACTATGAACAAATAAAGTAAATAATCTTCCATCTAGTGGCTTAGTGGTTGGCATGTTCTCCTCTCAGCACTAGGGATTCCAGGTTCGAATCCCTATCTGGGTGGAGTTTCCATGTTCTCCCCGTGTCTGCATGGGTTTCCTCCGGGTTCTCCAGTTTCCAGTCCAAAAACATGGATCAAGTCAATTGAGTTCACTAAATTGCCCCATATAGAGTGTGTCTGTCTCTGTGAGTGAGTGTGTGCCCAGTGATAGATTGGCACCCTGTCCTGGGTGTATCTGCCCAGCGCCTGAGGCTTTCTCTCCTGGATGGGCATGGGGAACCCCACCGCGACCCTAATAGAGGATAAAGCAGAAGATAATGAATGAATGAATCTTCCATCTGCTTTTAATTTAAGAACTAGTCAAGTGTCTCAAACATCAAACGCTTTTCCGAAAATCACTGGGTTCCTTTTTAAGTGAAGCTGCGGGGCACCGATGCATTCCTGCCACCCCACCCCTCCCCCGATCAGGTGAATCTGGACATTTGGAACTCAGCAACACAAAAAAGCTATTCATTGTCCGGAACACAAGTGAGTCTTTTTTAGTTTAGCCACCTGTAACTCGGGTTAATCTTCATGAGCAGAGGAATTTCTGTTCTTATTCATATCTTTAGCAAACCCCAGCTGCTAAAGAGAACGGAGAAAGGGTGGAACTTTTATTCCAACAGGTTCAGCAGTATTTAATAATATAACCAGCTTTTGATAAAGTTTATATCGAATCCTTCTTTTTAGTGATGCATTTAATGCTCATATATTCCATTATTCTATTGACAAAGCTTAAACATAAACCCAGTTACAAAACACTTATACATTTAAAAATATACGTTTGTAAAACCCATTTAAAAGTAACAGCCCTTCAGGTTTCATTAGTTTGCCATTAAAACATCAATACAAGCCAATAAATAAAATTAATAAAAATAAAAAAAGAGCAAAAAGAAAGAAAAAAAAACCGTGAAAAGCATCAGAGCCTTGGGCTGCAATTAATAATTCAGTTGGAGCAGACATGTGAAATTAATAATTAATTACTTTTAATTGTAAAGCTGCAGATTTTAATTGTTATTTAAAGCGTTCTCACCTGCGATGCTCCAGATGAACCACAGAGTCAGACTTTTAGAAACTCCCCGGCGCATTTCGGCTGAACGTTTGCTTAGTTTCTGAAGAACGAAGCTTAAATGTGGGTTTCAGATTCGCAGCAGAAAGTTTAAAGTCGTTTTAAGGCGACATTTTCACCAAAAACCAACAAAAACGCCGCTCGAGTTCGGATTCATTCAACCCGCCCCGCTGGAAGGTGAGCGAGTCAACGAGTCGGTTCACCTCAAACAACTCTTATCAAGAGAATCCTTTCATGTTCGGCTTAACTCTTTGAAGCAAAGTTAACGATGCTTTTTTTCTCTTCATTATACGTTATTTTGTAATCGTTTAATTCAGGCTATAATATTTTTATTGCCTGTGTAAATGAATCTTGTTGTAGAGAGTCGTTCACTGGTTTAATCTGATTATTCGAGTGAAACACGTAGTGACGTAGACATTTAATCTCATCTTTCTGTGAAGTTGGAGTCGATAATCGGTCGAGATTTCGGAAAAGCGAGTCGAAGGCAATCGAGAAGTGGTTTTGAACGAAAGAGTCGCTTAAAACGACTCCTAATCAACTCCGCTCGATGGAAAAGGTGCTTTTTTAAAGCCCCGCCCCGTCACGTGACGACCACATAGGTCATGCTGGCTACCTGGCACAGGTAGGTTAACTTCAGATGGATATCTGGTAAATGTTTTAAAAACAAGTTATTGACTCAGCAAATAATAATAATAGGCTAATAATAGGCCTCGTGGTTTAGCATGTTCTCCTCTCAGCACTAGGGATTCCCGGTTCGAATCCCCATCTGGGTGGAGTTACCATGTCTTGCCCTGTCCACGTGGGCTTCCTCCCACAGTACAAAAAGTCCATGGATCAAGGTCGATTGAATTCTCCAAATTGCCCCATATAGAGTGTGTCTGAGTGTGTGTCCAGCGATAGATTGGCGTCCTGTCCTGGGTGTATCTGCCCAGCGCCCGAAACGTTCTCCGCTGGATGGGCATGGGGAACCCCCCCCCCACGACCCTAATAGAGGATAAAGTGGAAGATGATGGATGGAAATAATAATAATAATAATAATAATAATAATGATAATCATAATAATAATAATAATAATAATAATGATAATAATAATAATAATAATAATGATAATAATAGGCGGCACGGTGGTTTAGTAGTTAGCACGTTCGCCTCTCAGCGCTAGGGATTCCCGGTTCGAATCCCCATCTGGGTGGAGTTTCCACGTTCTCCCCGTGTCTGCGTGGGTTTCCTCCGGGTTCTCCGGTTTCCTCCCACAGTCCAAAAACATGGATCAAGTTAATTGAGTTCTCAAAATTGCCCCATATAGAGTGTGTCTGTGTGAGTGAGTGTGTGCCCAGCGATGGATTGGCGCCCTGTCCTGGGTGTATCTGCCCAGCGCCCGAGATGTTCTCCCCAGGATGGGCATGGGGAACCCCACCGCGACCCTAATAGAGGATAAGCGGAAGATAATGAATGAATGATAATATGTATGATGTCGCAGTATCACAGAAATGATTGGGTTCGTATCCATGGAGACGAGGAGAGACAGTATGGCGGTCATGTGGTTGTCACTCATACATCACGTAAAGAAAAGGCCTGGATGTTGGAAATAAGGATGAGTGAAGGATGAGTGTTCTGATGTAATCCTCACGTCGCCATGACGCCGTACATTCAGTATTTCTACCTCAGTGCTGTTCTGCAGGTTGTGAGAGTTTACAGTACACAAACTTCTGAGGATTCAGATGACGGGTGTCGCGAAGCTCATTTCACGAACCCTCCTCATCACCCGTCCACCCCGATTTTACCCCAGTGACCCCAGGCAACCTAAGGTAAATATACATTAGAGTCTCACGAGGATGAGGATTACGTTCTCGTTTTCAAAGTTAAAACACAGAACACACACACTTTAATATTTTTTTGTAAAATTGCAGGTTCACCAGTTTCCTCCTGCAGTCCAGAAAGATGAGTTCAAGGTGAAGTGAATGCTTTAAATTGGTGCCCTGTACCTGGGTGTATCTGCCCAGGGGATTAGGATTGTACAGGATTAAGAGGAAGATGAATGAATTCTAAACCACACAGTGAAAAAACAAATCAAAAAACTATAATTTTTTTTATAGGATTGAATTTAGATCACTTCCACTCGAGCTCAGAGGTCAGCTCTATGTTTTTATTTTTATTACAGAACAGTCTATACTAGGAAAGACAAACGGTAATAACAAGTCCACACGTCAGACCATGAGAATCCAGCGCCTCACAGACCATCAGAAAAAAAAAAAAAGAAAAAAAAAACACGGGATAATTAATGCGTAATTAATTTACAGTGTTGATGGAAAAACCACCGACGGCGATGCACATCTCACCACAGATCAACAATAAAGGCCGGTGATGTCATGACTACAATCCAATGATTCTAAATCAGCTTCTTCTGAAGTTCGTTTTAATAAAACAGGACAGAATTCGAACCTTGTACGTGTCGGACGTTTCCTCGCTCCAGCGCACCGTCATGCAGCAGCATCAGGTGTGACGGAGGAGGAAAAGACCAAATCTGAATCTGGAGAAACGCCTTTTCTGAAGTCTGAGGGTAACCCCCCCCCCCCCCCCAACATCCCTCGGCCTTTATATCCTTCCAGCCTCTTTAAGTTTGCTGACGAGGTCCTCCACCGTCTCCACCTTCACCCCCGCCTGCCTCTGCGACGGCTCTTCCACACGCAGCACCTCCACCCGGGAGCTCACGTCCACACCCAGGTCTGACGGCTTCATGTTCGTGATCTTCTTTTTCTTGGCTTTCTAAAGGACAAAATAAATCATACTTAAAAACATTTTCCTTTATTTATAATTTTTAAAGGTTAAGGGTTTGATCCCCAAGTCTACTGGGTTGCCAATGTAGGCCCTTAATTAAGGCTCCTACCCCTGTGCCCTGACCCCTAACCCCACCTGTAAGTCATTTTAAATAACAGCATCAGCAAAATAACTTCATGCAATATTAAAAAAAAAAAAAAAAAAAGGATCATGAATCGAATCGTAAACCCTACTGAAGCTTTAAAAAAAAAAAATAATAATATTGATGATAATGTCGTGGGGGCGGTACAGTGGCTTAGTGGTTGGCATGTTCTCCTCTCAGCTTTAGGCATTCCCGGTTCGAATTCCAATCTGGGTGGAGTCTCCATGTCCTCCCCGTGTCCGCGTGGGTTTCCTCCGGGTTCTCCGGTTTCCTCCCACAGTCCAAAAACATGGAACAAGTCAATTAAATTGCCCCATATAGAGTGTGTCTGTGTGAGTGAGTGTGTGCCCAGCGATAGACTGGTGCCCTGTCCTGGATGTATCTGTCCAGCGCCCGAAACGTTCTCCCCTGGATGGGCATAAGGGGAACCCCCCCGCGACCCTAATAGAGGATGAAGCAGAAGATAATGGATGGATGGATAATGTCATGGGTTTTGTACCATGATGTTGGGCAGCGTGGCGTATCTGGGGGTGTTAAGACGGAGGTCGGCCGTCACCACCGCCGGCACGTTGATCTTGATGGTCTCCAGGCCGCCGTCCACCTCGCGCACCACCTTCATCTTATCTCCTTCAAGCGTCACCTCAGAGGCGAAGGTCCCCTGATTCAGATATAAATAAACCACTGCTGACCTCTGGTGGTGGATGCACGGTAATGCACTCAGTGTGTGTGTGTGTGGTGTTTACAGATCAGAGAGCACGCAAACACACACACATACCTGGGGCCAGTCCAACAGCGCGGCAGTCATCTGACCGGTCTGATTACAGTCGTCGTCGATCGCCTGTCACACAAACAATAATAAAATAATCTGTTAAATAAAATCCTGCTCGGTTTTATCTGCGCGGCTCGGAGGTAACGACTCGGCTCTCAGAACAGATTCATTCGAACCTTTGATTCACTGAACACTTCCACAAAATGGAATTAAAGGTAATAAAAAAAAATAATAATCCTGCCGCGCAAAAGTCTAATAAACAACACACACACTTACTCATATAAAGCCAGGAGGACAAACACACCATCATCAGAGCCGTGCAACATGACGACATGATGACATTAACCTCGTCATCACCCACATCCTCCTGATTCTCGCCATCGACCACATTTTTTTTTATCATATGGAGATTAAACCGCTCGCCAAATGTGTTTATCTACACGATAAACATCCATCATCTTTAACTTAATCCTCTATTAGGGTTGCGGTTGCCACAGACACACACACACACACATTCTTTAGGGGCAATTTAGAGCATTCAATTTACCTTGAATCCATGTTTCTGGACTGTGGGAGGAAACCGGAGAACCCGGAAAAAAGCCACGCGGACACGTGGAGGACATGCAAAAAATTGGGATTCGAATCTGGATCCCCAGCGCTGAGAGGAGAACATGCCAAACACTAAGCCACCGTGCCGTCCCTCGGGATAAGGGCATATAAGACAGCCCCCACGTTCTGTGAAGACGTTGAGCTCGTGGCGGGCCGGAGTGTTAATTCTGGGTTTAATTAATACCAAGGACGTCGGTAAACCTCAGGTCTGAATACACCGTTTATTAATTATATTAATATATTTATTAATTAATTATAAATATTAATTTATTAATTAGGCGGCATGGTGGCTTAGTGGTTAGCACGTTCGCCTCTCAGCTCTAGGGATTCCCGGTTCAAATCCCCATCTGGGTGGTGTTTGTTCCCCCCATGTCCGCGTGGGTTTCCTCCGGGTTCTCCGGTTTCCTCCCACAGTCCAAAAACATGGATCAAGTCAATTGATATCTCTAAATTGCCCCATATAGAGTGTGTGTGTGTGTGAGTGAGTGTGTGCCCAGCGATGGATTGGCGCCCTGTCCTGGGTGTATCTGCCCAGCGCCTGAGACGTTCTCCCCTGAATGGGCATGGGGAACCCCACCGCGACCCTAGTAGAGGATAAAGCGGGAGATAATGAATGAATTTATTAATTAGTTTAAACCATGTGACCCGACGTCGGGGGACCCACCTGTTTCCCGAGAATCACGAGGGACGCGTCCTCTTTCTTGGCGAGGGCAGCGAGGATCTTGGAGACCTGCAGCGGTCCGAGAGAGTCGTAGTCCTTGCCGGAAACCTCGACGTGGATGCCGCGGTCGGCTCCCATGGCCAGCGCGGTGCGGATCGTCTCCTGAATAAACCAAAAATTATTTTATTTATCATTTATTAAGGCTGCTTAGGGCAACTAGGGTGGTGGTGCTGGGGTATCCACACTCCATCACACACCTCCACCTTACAGCTCCACCTGGTGGCCGCTCACCTGCACCTGCTGAGGGCCGCAGCTCACAGCCACCACCTCCTTCACCAGCTTCTTCTCCTTGAGCTTCACCGCCTCCTCCACCGCGATCTCGCAGAACGGATTCATCGAATGCTTCACGCCATCGGTCACCACGCCCGTGTTATCCGGCTTCACCCGGATCTGCGGGGGAACGTCGAGGGAACAGGCTGAAGCCGGGACGCCGCCGAATGAACCGCTGCGAGACGTTAAAGCTACTCAAATAAATCAGATGTGTTCATATCCGGGCGGCACGGTGGCTTAGTGGTTTGGCATGTTCTCTCAGCGCTAGGGATTCCTGGTTCGAATCCCCATCTGGGTGGAGTTTCCATGTTCTCCCCGTGTCCACGTGGGTTTCCTCCGGGTTCTCCGGTTTCCTCCCACAGTCCAATGTACAAACGTATTTGAAAACACACGAGTAAACAATGTACCGAAAATTCATTATCTTCCGCTTATCCTCTATTAGGGTCGCGGTGGGGTTCCCCATGCCCATCCAGGGGAGAACGTCTCGGGCGCTGGGCAGATAGACCCAGGACAGGGCGCCAATCCATCGCTGGGCACACACTCACTCACACAGACACACACTATATGGGGCAATTTTGAGAATTCAATTAACTTGATCCATGTTTTTGGACTGTGGGAGGAAACCGGAGAACCCGGAGGAAACCCACGCAGACACGGGGAGAACATGGAAACTCCACCCAGATGGGGATTCGAACCGGGAATCCCTAGCGCTGAGAGGCGAATGTGCTAACCACTAAGCCACCGTGCCGCCCATGTACCGAAAATAACGAACATAAAGTTTTAAAGATAATAAAATGTTTAACGTTTCTGTAAGTCACGAACGGCGGCAATACCTGATGTTTTTTTATCTGAATATCGCGAGACTTTTCTATTTTTAATCGAACAGTCTTAGGTATCGCGATATTTCGTCGTCTTCGCTTTATCGAAGTCATCGAATCTTCGTTACAAATTTAATTTAAAGACTTATTTTTTATTTCTTTTTTAATCTCAGTGTGTTTTGCAAACACAACGCAGTTCATTTCTAAATCTTAAGTTTTAAACTTTAAACGCCTGACCTTGATGTGCAACGTTGCCTTGGTCGCTAACGTTAGGCTGTGTCTCAAATACCTACGCTCAGCCCTCTGTAGGCGCCCTCACGGTGACGGTGCATAATGAGGCCTGCGCACTACGTAGCACACTCCCTATAATGACATCACGGATTTGAAACACGGCCCCGGTTGATACAGGCAACCTGACCGTCCTGTAGGCGAAGCGCTCGGTTTAAATCTGCTTTATTAATTGAATTCGTTAATTAACCTTACTGTTAATAATATTAATGACAACATTAATGAAGTTTGTACCTTAACGGCGTAATCAATCACCCGCTTCACCCCGACCAACACCCGCGCGGACATGATGCAGAGAGCTGGCACACCGCCGGAGGAACATCGGTGTAACCCCGAGAGAGGCGGGACTGCTGGGGACGCCTGCTCTAACGACCAATCAGAGTCATTAGAGTTCACAAAGCCAGCCAATAGCGGCCTTCCTAAGGCCTCGTCACGTAGCGCTTGACCATGGCTCTCTCAAGTGCCCTAGTTAGACTTCTGTAGGTCACTTCTCACGGAAAGAAGTGCACTTCATAGGGGTTCGGCGTGAGATTGATACGCAGCCATGCGCTTTACGTGTGCGCTTATCATTTCGACTCAGACAGAAACAAAAGAGAAATATAGATTCCGACTCTGGAAACTGGGTGAAAGGTTACAGTCTGGAAAACGAGAACAAAAATATTATAAAAGCAACAACAACAACAACAACAATAATAATAATAATAATAATAATAATAATAATAATAATAATAATAATAATAACAACAACAACAACAACAACAANATAATAATAATAATAATAATAATAATAATAACAACAACAACAACAACAACAACAATAATAATAATAATAATAATAATAATAATAATAATAACAATAATAATAATAACAACAACAACAACAACAACAACAATAATAATAATAATAATAATAATAATAATAATAACAATAATAATAATAATAATAATAATAATAATAATAATAATAACAACAACAACAATAATAATAATACAATAATAATAATAATAATAACAATAATAACAACAACAACAACAACAATAATAATTAAAATAATAATAATAATAATAATAATAATAATAATAATAATTAAAAACAACAACAACAACAACAACAATAATAATAATAATTATAATAATAATAATAATAATAATAATAATAATAATAATAATAATAATAATATTTATTCAGGGCGGCAAAGTTGCTTAGTGGTTATCACGTTTTCCTCTCAGAGCTTGGGATTCAGGTTCGAATCCCGATCTGGGTTGAGTTTGCATGTTCTCCCCGTGTCCACACGGGTTTTCTCTGGGTTCTCCTCCCACAGTCCAAAAACATGCTGCTCTTAATTGCCCCTATCTCTTTATATAGTGTGTGTCTGTGTGAGTAAATGAGTGTGTGGCAGATACACCCAACAGAGGGAGCCAATCCTTTCTTATAGACACACACTATATAGGGATATGAGGCAATTAAGAGCAGCGAGTTCACCTTAAATCCATGTTTTTTGGACTGTGGGTGGAAACTGGAGAACCCGGAGAACATGCAAACTCCACCCAGAACGGGATTCGAACCTGGATCCCCAGCGTTGACGAGAACGGGCTAAACACTACGCCACCGTGCCGCTCTAAACGTAACTGCACGTGTTCATCGGCTTTATTTCATATTTTGATAATTCAAACTTTGTAAACATATTACGCGCGAAATTCTATTAGTATTTTTGTTATGAAATGAATTAATAAAGCATCTTTTACATCACCCTGTATAAATATTTAGCAGGTTAAACGAACGAGCTCCCTGTT
>JAFMOD010000091.1:353641-376260 GCA_019802435.1 Corydoras maculifer
TCGCCTCTCAGCGCTAGGGATTCCCGGTTCGAATCCCCATCTGGGTGGAGTTTCCATGTTCTCCCCGTGTCTGCGTGGGTTTCCTCCGGGTTCTCCGGTTTCCTTCCACAGTCCAAAAACATGGATCAAGTTAATTGAATTCTCAAAATTGCCCAATTTAGAGTGTGTATGTGTGAGTGAGTGTGTGCCCAGCGATGGATTGGCGCCCTGTCCTGGGTCTGTCTGCCGGGCGCCCGAGACGTTCTCCCCTGGATGGGCATGGGGAACCCCACCGCGACCCTAATAGAGGATAAGCGGAAGATAATGAATGAATGAATATATATATATATATATGTTTTTTTAAACTGCAGTACTAACATGTGACACGTGAGGGTGCTGTGGGCTCGCTGGTTTAGTTTTTTAATGAATTGATTTAGAGTTAGTTGGACTCCAGCTAAACGCCAGACTTAAACATAATGAATCGCCTTCCTGTCGCAGATCTGTGACCAATCAGAGGCCTGAAAACGATCTCTGTGTTGTTTAATAAATAAAATAAAGCAGCTTCACAGAATCAGTCGATTTCCACGGACACAATCAGAACGAAGCAGCATCTGTCACCATCATCCATCAATCTGAGCACATCTGGCAGTGTGTGGTGTGACCTGAACCTCCATCAGACCTCGGGATCCTTCGACGGGACGCGCGGCCTCCTCCTCCTCCTCCAGCAGCAGCAGCAGCAGCTCGGCCGTCCACCACCTCAGCACGAAGACGAGATGTTCTGCGGAAATGTCCTTCAGCAGAAGCAGATTGTGTGTGTGTGTGTGTGTGTGTGTGTGTGAGTGTGTGTGTGAGAGTTGTAATTAGAAACATCCGGAACTAGACGCGAGTCTGTGGAGTGTTGGACTGAAGTAATTAGTCTCCTGAGGGAGACACTCTCCAGAACCTGTGATGATTAAACCCTAAGCTCGGCTGAAGGCCGTCTCTTTGGGATTCGTATGTTATTAGAATTACGGTGTAATTAGAGAACAGACCCCCCCCCCACACACACACACACACACACACCGGCCCAGCCCACCCTCCACCCGCAGAACGCCCGCCGATCTCACGGGAGCGATGTTCACTTTGTAATCAATGAAGTGCAAACACCCTCTGATTGTTTCACCTGAACGTGTCCTCGTGATGATTATTCAGATCATCTGTTCGCTCGCTCGGTCACGTGACCTCGCGGCGCTCGCCGATGCTGCTGAAGCCAAATGCAGACGTCGGTGAAGGTGGAGAAACATCCACGAGCGAGCGTTGGTCCATCACAGAGCAGACACACACACACATTAACACATGGGGCAATTGAGCATCTCCAACACACCTGACTTTAAACTCTAAATGCAAACTGGTCCATGCAAAACCTCGTATCCTCCATCCATCATCTTCAGCATTATCCTCTATTAGGGTCGTGGGCGGGAGGGGGGGGGTGGGGGGGTTCCCCATGCCCATCCAGGGGGAAATGTCTCGGGCGCTGGGCAGATACACCCAGGACTGGGCGCCAATCTATTTTTGGGCACACACTCACTCACACACACACACACTATAAGGGGCAATTTGGAGAATTCAATTGACCTTGATCCATGTTTTTTGGACTGTGGGAGGAAACCTGGAGAACCCGGAGGAAACCCATGCTGACACGGGGAGAACATGGAAATTATTAGTTTTTATTAGTATTATTGGTAGTAGTGGGCGGCACGGTGGCTTAGTGGTTAAGCATGTTCTCCTCTCAGCACTAGGGATTGCCGGTTCGAATCCCCATCTGGGTGGAGTTTCCATGTTCTCCCCGTGTCCGCGTGGGTTTCCTCCGGGTTCTCCGGTTTCCTCCCACAGTCCAAAAACATGGATCAAGTCATTTTTGTTCTCCAAATTGCCCCATATAGAGTGGAGGGGGGGGGGGGGGGTCAGGAACGCTCCGGCGGGTGTAATGCAGGGGCGTCCGAATCCTTGTGTCCCGCGGACGCACCGTCAGCCGTGTAGTTTAGGCCTAAAGAGTCAAATGCGTCTGAATTATTGACTTAAACGCTTTGAGAAGCTGCACTTTGAAGCGAACGGGAAGCCGTTTGAAGTGCAGAAAGCCCCCGGCTTCAGGTGGATGAGCTGTGGAATGAGGACGCGCCGCCGCCGCGCCCGGCGCCGCGCGAGCTGCTGCTCACTGATACCTAATCTGGGACCCGCCGCCAATTTCATGTTCCTGTCCTAATGGAATAAAAGCGGTTTTTGGAGGATATCCACTCAACGTGCCGCCCGTCCCACCGGAGGGGCTTTCCCTGCACAAACACGGTGGAGAACCCCCCCCCCCCACACACACACACGGTGGAGAACCCCCCCCCCACACACACACACACCTGCGCCTCACCGCCTTTCTGATTCATTCATCCATCCATTATCTCCCGCTTTATCCTCCATTAGGGTCACGAGGGGGGGGGGTTCCCCATGCCTATCCAGGGGAGAACGTCTCGGTCGCTGGGCAGATACACCCAGAACAGGGGGGCAATCTATCACTGGACACACTCACTCACACACACACTCTATATGGGGCAATTTGGAGAACTCAATTGACCTTGATCCATGTTTTTGGACTGTGGGAGCAAACCGGAGAACCTGAAGGAAACCCACGCGGACACGGGGAGAACATGGAAACTCCACCCAGATGGGAATTCGAACCGGGAATCCCTAGTGCTGAGAGGAGAACATGCTAAACCACTAAGCCACCGTGCCGCCCCGATTAATTCAAACACCGGATATTTAAAGATGGGGTTCCTTTATGGGGCGGCATCGGGACTTAGTGGTTTAGCATGTTCTCCTCTCAGCACTGGGGATTCCCGGTTTGAATCCCAATCTGGGTGGAGTTTGCATGTTCACCTCATGGGTCTCCTCCGGGTTCTCTGGTTTCCTCCCACAGTCCAAAAAACATGGATTCAAGGGCAATTCAATGCTCTAAATTGCCTAAAATGCTCTAAATGGGGAATGGGGATTCAAGTTCAATTAAATGCCCCATATAGAGAGTGTGTGTGTGTGTGTGTGTGTGTGTGTGTGTGTGTGTGTGTGTGTGTGAGTGAGTATACCCAATGATAGACTGGCACCCTGTCCTGGGGGATCTACCCAGAGCCCGGAAACGTTCTCCCCTGGATGGGCAGGGGGAACCCTAGTATACAGTAGTATTAAGAAGAAGATGATAAATGGACGTTCTAGCTCATTTTAAAGGTGTTTTTTTTTATGCAGAACCCGTCCATGTGCCTGCATCCATGGGCCTTCCCCAAACTATTCCCCCAATGCTGGAACCCTATCTTTCACCTTGCCCTAACGACATCCACCCAGAGCAACAGGTTCCAGGTTCCAACAACAGGTTCTGGGCATGTCGTTTGGTATGTTCTCCTCACATAGAACAGCTACCACGCCGGAAAAGGGTGCTCGACAGCGGGGCGTTTACCTCCTCTGCCCTGCTCAGGATGAGGCACGTGCTAAAGATGAGAGATGACTGATTACACCTTGAAAGCGGATGGTGGTTGTTGTTTTTTTTTTGGAACCCTGACGACGTTCCTCCTCAGAGAGCGGCGTCATCCTTCAGCGCTCCGCCGTCGCGCTTATTGATCGTCTGCTAAGGACGCGGTATACCTAGCGGGATGTCTTTATCGCCACGTTATTAAACGCCTCAATATCTTTGCATTATATATTTATCGTTTTGGTCTGAGGTTCTCCGGAGGAACCGTATGGATCGCGGCGTCGCTTATAAATTATCTTTACAAGCTGCTGGGGGGAAGGAGCTTGTCTTTAATAAGCGCTAACCCAAGCGGCGTTTGGGGGAGACGGGGAGGCCCGGCGCGCCCGACTCCGCCGGATGTCTCTGAGTGGACACGTTGGACGTGTCATCAATCCGCGGGACGGTGGGACGGCGGCTCATTCTTCATCTCGTGAACCTCCACTTGTCTTCCGCACGCGTTCCTTTATCTGGATTTCCTTCACGTTCCGTCCGTCGCCGAGCCGACGGGCCGCCTCGGTACACACAGTCAGTCAGGCGCTGATTCGGCCTTGATCTCTGAACCCCTGTCCCCACCCCCCCGCCCGCCGCCGCGCCGCGCCGTTACACAAATGTTTACCTGCACAGGATTACTGCAACATCACAGCACCGAAAAAACCTGAAGCTTCCACACTGACCCTCAAAAGCTTTCTCTGATACACTGACCCTTTAAAGGTACACTCTACAATACTCTATACTCTAAAGACTATACTCCACCTAACCGTGTGCTTTAAATATAATTCATTACACTGCAGTATAAAAAAATTAAGTATACTCCATACCGCATCCTCTTAAAAAGGTATGTTCCTCTATACTGCTTCTTAAAACTACACTCACACCATACTGCATATTAAAAGTATACTCCACCATACTGCATATTAAAAGTATACTCCACTATACTGCATATTAAAACTATACTTCACCATACTGCATATTAAAACTACACTCCACCATACTGCATATTAAAAGTATACTCCACCATACTGCATATTAAAAGTATACTCCACCATACTGCATATTAAAAGTATACTCCACTATACTGCATATTAAAACTATACTTCACCATACTGCATATTAAAACTACACTCCACCATACTGCATATTAAAAGTATACTCCACCATACTGCATATTAAAACTATACTCCACCATACTGCATATTAAAACTATACTCCACCATACTGCATATTAAAAGTATACTCCACCATACTGCATATTAAAAGTATACTCTACTATACTGAGTCTTAAAATGTATGTTCTATCAGAGTGCATCCTATAAGAATACTCCACCATACTGCATCCTATAAGAATACACTACTAAAATGCATCCTATAGGTATACTCCACCATACTTCACATAAAAAGTATACTCCACCAAGCTAAAAAGTTATGTTCCACTATACTGATATTTACAGTGTACTTCACCATACTGCATTTTAAAAACATACTTCACCATACTGCATCCTATAAGTATACTCCAGAATTTCCTGATCCATCCATCCATAATCTTCCGCTTTATCCTTTATTAGGGTTGCGGGGGGGGGGGGGGGTTTCCATATGCCCATCCAGGGGAGAACATTTCGGGTGCTGGACAGGATGCCAAGACAGGACGCCAATCCATCGCTGGGCAGAATTTCCTGATCTCCGTTTTTTTATTTTAAAATATTTACACTGTTTTTTTTTTGGTGTGACATCAAAGGGACGCTTCTAGTGCCCTTCAACCCGTCCACTTAACCACTCAGTTCGCCTCGTCTCCGTCTCTGTCTCCGTCTCTGTATTTAGTCTGCGTTCATGCCGATGGCGTATTGATTTCGCTTCCTCGCCGCTTTTCTTCTCCCATTGTTAACGACACGGGTGCCAATTTCTCTCCTCGCCAAATAGACGAGTGGCTTGGAACAGGAAGTGATGCACTTCAGAGGACGATGCTACTCTGCACCTCCGGCCTGCGTGGGTGGAGTGAGGACACCATGACCGGACTGAGGATGAGGATGAGGATGAGGATGAGGATGAGGATGAGGATGAGGAATGGTCCCAGGGTTCTGAACATTTAATAAGCCGTAGTTCTTCCGTGAATCTACAGATTTTGGGCGATTCCCGGTTCGAATCCCAATCTGGGTGGAGTTTGCATGTGCTCCCCGTGTCCGCGTGGGTTTCCTCCGGGTTCTCCGGTTTCCTCCCACAGTCCAAAAACATGGCTCAAGGTCAATTGAATTCTCCAAATTGCCCCATATAGAGTAAAGTGTGTCTGTGTGCGTGAGTGCGTGCCCGGCAATAGATTGGCGCCCTGTCCTGGGTGTATCTGCCCAGCACCCGAGCGAGACGTTCTCTTGGCATGGGGACCCCCCCCCCCTCCCGCCGCGACCCTAATAGAAGATTAAGTGAAAGATACTGCGACTACGGAACGTACAATCCCAGATCAGGTATTCCAGAAACCAGTGTTTAGGTGTTTGGAACGATCGTCAGGACAACAGGCCATTCCTTCCGAGACTATCGTTGCTGTCCTTGCAGCAGCGCCCTCTGCTGGCTGCCAGTTTTTCTTTGATATAGATTAGATTAGATTTTGATTGTAAGATGTTCCAGCTTTGTAGTTATTTTGGAGTTCCTTCTATGAGAGTGTGTCCTTAAGACATCACCATCCAGAGGACAGCCGCTGATGTTCCAGTTCATCCATAGGACATTGGATGGGGATAAATTCAGGGTCCATGTCTTCATAGAACCTCGGTTCACTTGACTGTCCCCAAACAGACCTCCTCCAGACTTGGAGACTGGAGACTCACAATGGAACTGAATGAAACACCTAAGTTTGGGGATGACGAGGTGTGTCCCAAATCTTCGGTCCTCATTTGACGTCCGACCTAAAAACATTCGGATTGAAGGCGGTTCCGAAATCACATACTGAAATGAAATAAAATAAATAAAGAGGGGAATGGAGAAGTGAAGATATGAAGTGGTACGTGACTGATACGTTTGGGAATTCACCGTGGGGGGGACGGGGACGGGGACATGTGTAACACGGAGTGAATGAAAGAGAAGCGGAGGGGTCATCGGCCCAGACCTGGATGAGTGGCGCCTGTCAGGGTGACGCTGAGCGTCCCGCTGGTGCCAGCTTCTGTTTGTTTAGAGGATCCTCAGTGATAGCGCTGGCGTCCCACTCGCTAGGACACACACACACACACACACACACACACACACACACACACACACACACACACATACACACATACAGCAAAAGCACGCAGATAAAACCGTCACAAATATCCACAGCTACCAAAAAAACACACAATTATTTAAAACCAACGATATTTAATAACGTTAAAATAATGTTGTTTAAATGATTCTAATAATATGAACATCCCAAACTCAAACAATCCCAAACTCAAACAATCCCAAACTCAAACAATCCCAAACTCAAACAATCCCAAACGCGTTCTTTAGACTGAAAATGTTTTTATTATTATTACTTTTCTAATCTTATCATCTTCCGTTTTAATCTCTATTAGAGTCACGTGGGGGGGGGGGTTCCCCATGTCCATCCAGAGGAGAACGTTTCGGGCGCTGGGCAGATACACCCAGGACATCATTGGGCACACACACGCTCACACACACTGTATAGGGGCAATTAAAAACCTTTCATGTCATCTTATAATTTTCCGCTTAGTCCTATACTGAGCTCTAAGGTTTGGGGGGGGGGGGGGTTCCTCATGCCCATCCTGCGGAGAATATTTTGGGCAGATACACCCAGGACAGGGTGCCAATCTGTCGCTGGGCACACACTTACTCACATACACACGCACATACACACTATATAGGGGCAATTTAGATTTTTTAGGAACAATTTAGAGCAGCCAATTCACCTCGAATCCATGTTTTTAAATCGTGTAAATCGAGTAAACCGATGTAGACACGGGGAGAACATGCAAACCACCCAGATCAGGATTCGAACCTGGATTCCCCAGTGCTGAGAGGAGAACATGCCAATCACTACACCACTGTGTATTTATTCCTGTATTATTTCAGTGACACAATTATAATAATTGGCCCTCTGAATAATAAACGTAAAGATTATAATTATTTCTTTGGGGGCACGGTGGCGTAGTGTGGTTGGCAGGTTCTCCACTCAGTGCTGCGGATCCAGGTTTGAATCCCAGTCTGGGTGGAGTTTGCATGTTCTCCTCCTGTGTCCAAAGTAAATTGAATGCTCTAAATTGTCCCATTTTTTTTTTGGGACAATTGTCCCACAATTGTCCCAATTGTGTGTGTCTGTGTGTGTGTGTGTGTGTGTGTGTGTGTGTGTGTGTGTGTGTGCCCAGTGCCCGCAACATTCTACAAACTAGTACAGGATGAAGTATTCGTCTGAACCGTGGCTGTGAATCGTAACGTTGGCTCCGTAACCGTAACAACCTGCTCCACTCGCACGCGGCCGACCTGTTAGCAGGATCTCTCTGTTCTGATGTACCTTCATGTTCTCCGTAAAAAGAACCCGGGGAGAACGTCTTAATCTGAGACCATGTTAATCTGCACCACTCAGACAGGACGTGTCTCTGGGTAATAACGAAGAAACAAGACTCACATTAAACTGCATCTGTCTTACAGCAGAACCTTTTAATATTTAACTGTGATACATTTTCATATCAGTTGTATAAAACACACACACACACACACACACACACTTATATATATATATATATATATACACACACACATACATATATCCATCTATTATCTTCTGCTTTATCCTCTATTAGGGTCGCGGGTGGGGGGGGTTCCCCATGCCCATTCAGGGGAGAAAACTTTGGGCTATGGGCAGATACACCCAGGACAGGACGCCTGTCTATCACAGGACACACACTCACTCACACAGACACAAACTATATGGGGCAATTTGGAGAACTCATTCATTCATTCATTATCTTCCGCTTATCCTCTATTAGGGTCGCGGTGGGGTTCCCCATGCCCATCCAGGGGAGAACGTCTCGGGCGCTGGGCAGATAGACCCAGGACAGGGCGCCAATCCATCGCTGGGCACACACTCACTCACACATACACACTCTAAATTGGGCAATTTTGAGAATTCAATTAACTTGATCTATGTTTTTGGACTGTGGGAAGAAACCGGAGAACCCGGAGGAAACCCACGCAGACATGGGGAGAACATGGAAACTCCACCCAGATGGGGATTCGAACCGGGAATCCCTAGCGCTGAGAAGCGAATGTGCTAACCACCGTGCCGCCAATTTGGAGAACTCAGTTCACCTTAATCCATGTTTTCGACTGTGGGAGGAAACTGGAGAACCCGGAGGAAACCCACGCGGACCGGGAATCCCTAGTGCTGAGAGGAGAACATGCCAACCACTAAGCCACCTATATATATATATTTACATAGCAGAAGTTCGTTCACGTGCGACGTTATAACGTTTTAAAAGGCGGTGCGGTCCTACGCCACGGCCCTGAGGAACGTCTCCTCTGTGAGAGACGGATCGTGACGTGTAAGCAGTCGTACGGGGCTGTGTTTATTGACTCGGACTTGTATGGTGACGCCGAGTCAATACGCAGTGGCATTAGGTTATCGCTGAATGAGACAGAGCGACGCTGCAGACGCATTTACGATGAAATCGACTGACTGAATTAAAACTTGTCTTTATAAATGACATTATACATTTAAACAGGGATTTAAATTTCTCAGTCCTCATGATGGACTCTTCACCCTGTTGCTCTCTGGAATAAGATTCTCAAATCCTGAGTAATGAATACTAAAAACTGTGGGCCCTTCAGCATGGCCCCTAACACCCGTCACTCCGGGAAGCTGAATCACGGCTGATACTCAGGACCCGCAAGTTGGAATACACGCGTGTTTTACAAAAAAAATCTGCAAAATATAATGCTAATTAAAATTTGCTATTTAAATAGATTTTTTAAAATAATATTTTCTTAAAATAAATAGACAAGTCACTTTATTATCCATCCCACCGCACTATGGCACTAAACAGCTATTTACTAAATATACTGATTATATATTTAATATAATCTTATATTTTTAATTTTGTGTTGAGTCAATAAAATCGACAGAATAGATAAACGAACATAACACAAAAATAAATCAACTATAACTTATTGTAAAATAACTTATTTTCTTATTTGACTTATTTCATTTTATTCATTTACAATTATTTAAAAAGACAAACATTAAAACCTGCAAATACACACAAATCTGTAATTTGTTATTATTATTAGTATTATTATGATTATTATTATAGAGGCATTCGGATTAAATGAACTGTGGAAATTCCTCATCAGGACATTTCTATTGCGGGAAGGGGCGGGGCAATCAGATCAGGGGGCGGGATCGACGGTGGAGCGCAGATAAAAAGAGACGGAGCGGCGCATTACAGTTAGAACCGAGATCAGAGAACTACAGGAGAGGGAAAGGGAACTTCTTTAGAAGAACGATTTAAAAAAAAAACGACTTTAAAACTTTATTTATTGATCAGCTCGAGAGGTATTAGAACACCGAAGATGAAGACTGTGAGCATCGTGTGCTTTATCACCTTCATCCTGACCTGCACGTGCATCCTCCAGAGCGCGGCTCTCCCCGTCACCGAGTCGGAGGTATGACGTCGTTTACAACATCCTCGACAGATTTCATTATTGAATTAATTATTAAGGTGGCACGGTGGCTTAGTGGTTTAGCATGTTCTCCTCTCAGCACTAGGGATTCCCGGTTCGAACCCCCATCTGGGTGGAGTTTCCATGTTCTCTCCGTGTCTGCGTGGGTTTCCTCTGGGTTCTCCGCTTTCCTCCCACAGTCCAAAAACATGGATCAAGTCAATTGAGTTCTCCAAATTGCCCCATATAGAGTGTATGCATGCGTGTCTGTGTGAGTGAGTATGTGCCCAGCGATGGATTGGCGCCCTGTCCTGGGTCTATCTGCCCAGCGCTCGAAACGTTCTCCCCTGGATGGGCATGGGGAACCCCACCGCGACCCTGAAGGATAAAGCGGAAGATAATGAATTTTATTCAGATGTGGTTGATTATTATATTTAAACATAATTTACTGGTTTTTTATATATAAGCTATGTTAAATAAAATAAAACCGCTGTGTGCTGCTTTAAATAGAAAATTGTTATTGTAATTGAATAACGCTTTAAAGCAGCAATATGCAACTTTTGCTGGAGTAAGGTTTGGCCACAGAGTTGCAGTAAATGGACAAAAATACCGGGACACCGTCCCATCGCCACAGGGGTTTAAAATGACAGTTTAGGGAAGGCCCGTTTTTGGTCCGGCAAGGACCAAAGAGTCAGGGTTGGGTGAGTTTGCTGTAAAAGGAACTTGAGTGACCCACAAAACCCTGTCCTCAACTCTTTTCGACTCCTTTTGAATGAATTAGGACCTCTCTCCTAACATCGGTGTCTGACCTTCACCCCAAATGCAAATGAGGATCGTCTAGATACACATGGAGGATTCATTATTAATATCTTCTCATAATGTTGTGCTTCTGATCTTCAGGTTCCAGCAGATCAGTCAGAGCAGGAGGTCCGTCACGAGGAACCAGAACGGTTCTGGACCGAGGCTTCATCTGCAAACACGCTGCACCCCGAGGTACGGACAATGCTCCCGCTACACCCCGACACTGAGTACGGGTTCTCACCGGTTCTAAAGGCATTCAGCACCTCAACAGATTAACGTTCCAGACGGATAACGGGTTAATTAGTCTTCTCCTCTCGTTCAGGTCTTGCTGAGGACGAAGCGTCAGAGTCACCTGTCTCTGTGCCGGTACTGCTGCAACTGCTGCAAGAACAAGGGCTGTGGATACTGCTGCAGGTTCTAAAGACGTCCTCACACTGACGGAGACGAGACTTTTAGCTTCCTCCTCCTGCTGGACTGAAGTCTTCCTCTCATGTCGTTAAAGTCCTGACCCGTGGCACGCATCCCACCGCTGCCCACCGTACCCACCGACTGCCAGTTAGAACCTCCACCCGTTCTTCACCTGCAAACTGAGACCACGACCGAAAGACCCGAAACTGAGAGACTCTGAAGATGGACGGCGGTTAGCCTTCTGGGCTTGAATTCCCATTTTAGCTCCGTCTCCGACTGACAGCCGAATAAATTAATAAACTAAAGCAAGAAAACGGACGGCACGGTGGCTTAGTGGTTTGGCATGTTCGCCTCTCAGCGCTGGGGATTCCTGGTTTAAATCCCCATCTGGGTGGAGTTTGCATGTCCTCCCCGTGTCCGTGTGGGTTTCCTCCGGGTTCGCCGGTTTCCTCCCACAGTCCCAAAAACATGGATGAAGTGAATTCATTCATTCATTCATTCATTCATTCATTATCTCCCACTTTATCCTCTATTAGGTTCGCGGTGGGGTTCCCCATGCCCATCCAGGGGAGAACATCTCGGGCGCTGGGCAGATAGACCCAGGACAGGGCGCCAATCCATCGCTGGGCACTCACTCACTCACACAGACACACTCTAAACGGGGCAATTTTGAGAATTCAATTAACTTGATCCATGTTTTTGGACTGTGGGAGGAAACCGGAGAACCCGGAGGAAACCCACGCAGACACGGGGAGAACATGGAAACTCCACCCAGATGGGGATTCGAACCGGGAATCCCTAGCGCTGAGAGGCGAATGTGCTAACCACTAAGCCACCGTGCCGCCGGATGAAGTAAATTGAGTTCTCCAAATTGCCCCATATATAGAGTGTGTGTGTGAGTGAGTGTGTGCCCAGCGATAGATTGGCGTCCTGTCCTGAGTGTATCTGCCCAGCGCCCGAAACGTTCTCCCCTGGATGGGCATGGGGAAATAGAGGATAAAGCGGATTCAGAGGAGTTAAATTTAAACGTCCTACGCACTAAAGGTCTCAGAAACCCGGCGTGTCGCAGCGATGGACGTCAGCGTGGTTATCCGGTCCGTCTTGCGTAACGTAAACCAGTGCTGCTAAACGATTGTATCGTTGTGATTGACCTCGGTCTTGGTCTCCCGTTCCGATTGTGATTGTGGTTTGTAGATGTAAATGTATATCAGCAAATTTTCTACACTTTGTTCTGAAAACTGATTTTTTTTCTTTTTTTTTGTGTAAATACTTCACATTTATAATTAAACAAACAGCCTTTTTTGTGATACATTTGTAATAAAAACGTATTTCATACACCTTTGATCTGCGTGTTGACTTTTCATGGGAGGATTTGGATTAAAATGGGGCGGCACGGTGGCTTAGTGGTTTAGTATGTTCTCCTCTCAGCTCTAGGGATTCCCGGTTCAAATCCCCAATTGGGTGGAGTCTCCATGTCCTCCCCATGTCTGCATAAGTTTCCTCCGGGTTTTCCTCCCACAGTCCAAAAACATGGATCGAGTCAATTGAGTTCTCCAAATTGCCCCATATAGAGTGTGTCTGTGTGAGTGAGTGTGTGCCCAGCCATGGATTGGCATCCTGTCCTGTCGTGGGCCGGATGTGACCCGCGGGCCGCGAGTTTGACATGAATGCTGTAGAGTATCTGCGGTTAACCGATCGATACGCAACACAACAGGAGGGTTCATAAGCGTTCGTATGGTTAATGTTCTGTATCTGTGTATGGTGTACTGAAGACGTGTCCACATACTTACTGTCCATACGCTATACAAACATCTCACGACGTCGCAGAACCAATCAAAATAACAACGGAGCAACAACGGAGTGTAATTGCGGTTTAATTGTGGTTTAATTGTAATGTATGGCGTGTCGCGGCGTGATAAACCGCTGTACGGAGGAACAGCTGCTGCTTATTACGCCGAATTCCGCTTCCAAACGCGTCCACGTCGTCCAGACGTGGCAGAGACGGACGGTCCGGTCAGGCGGCAGTCTGTCAGACTCTCGCTCTGCTCTGACATCATGATTGGATCAGCTTATTGCTGAAGGTGCTCTTCAAATTAACCAGCATGCCCCGAGGGGTGGTGCACCGGCACCGGGGACGATCGTCTGCTCAGACGCGGTGCAGCCAACCGGACTGGACCGAAGTGTCCGTCCACACATTATAATCACAGACTCATCATTAAAAAGGCTGCAGACGGTGGCCTTCCCCAAAGTGCTGGAAGCACATCCGTCCCAAATATGAGCGTCCTGGCCAAAAATATTGGGACAAACCCTTTTAAAGGTTTTTTTTGTTTTGGACCTTTATAAAATTAAGTCCTTTGCTATGCGTCCTGAAAAGCTGTGTGGTTGGTCGGGAACAGTTTAGGGAAGGCCCTTTGAATTTCTCAGCATGACGGTGCTCCAGACCCCCGTGGCTTAGTGGTTGGCATGTTCTCCTCTCAGCGCTGGGGACATTCCAGGTTCGAATCCCAATCTGGGTGGGGTTTCCATGCTCTCCCCGTGTCCACATGGGTGTCCTCCCACAGTCTAAAAAACATGGATTCAAGGTGAATTGAACGCTCTAAATGGCCCCATATAGCCCCATAGTGCCTGTGTGAGTGAGTATACCCCGCGATAAATCTGCCAAGCGCCCGAAATGTTCTCCCCTGGATGCCCCCCCCCCCCAGTGGAGCATTAAGTTGAAGATAATGGACGCAGAACACTGTTCCTAATGAGACCGCTGGATGAATTTGGTTTGGAGGAACCTCGCAGCCTGCGTACAACCTTCACCTTAACCCCATCCGGCTCATTCGGGATGTGCGAGAAAGAAGGTTTTGAACCCAACATCGGTGTCTGGCGTCGTGATAAATGTCCTTTCAGTTAAAGGATGGCTCTTCTAGGGGACATTGTGAACGGTGATGTCATAAAGGCAGCATGAGGTGTAATAAGTCGGTGTCCCAATACTTTTTTAAGTGTAACTTTATGCTGTAAACATCCATCCATCCATTATCTTCCGCTTTATCCTCTATTAGTGTTGCGGGGGGGGGGGGGGGTTCCCCATGCCCATCCAGGGGAGAATGTTTCAGGCGGTGGGCAGATACACCCAGGACAGGGTGCCAATCTATCGCTGGACACACACTCACTCACACAGACACATACTAT
Organism: Corydoras maculifer; assembly: GCA_019802435.1. Lineage (NCBI taxonomy): Eukaryota > Metazoa > Chordata > Actinopteri > Siluriformes > Callichthyidae > Corydoras > Corydoras maculifer. Next base: position 368,166 of record JAFMOD010000091.1, read on the forward strand.
ATGGGGCAATTTGGAGAACTCAATTGACGATGAACCATGTTTTTGGGCTGTGGGAGGAAACCGGAGAACCCAGGGGAAACCCACGCAGACACGGAAAGGAAAGGAAACTCCACCCAGATGGGGATTCGAACCGGGAATCCCTAGTGCTGAGAGGAGAACATGCCAATCACTAAGCCCCTGTGCCGCCCTGCTGTGAACATGTCATTCTTTATGAAATAAACTCCCGAGTCCCGGTGTAATTATTTAGACCGCAGGTTCCCGTCTGCAGAGGGTAAAGCCTTGGTGATTGGGGCGGCGGTGGCTCGGTGGGTGGACGGTACTTGACTGCTGACCAGAAGATTAAAGGTTCTGCCAGGTCGCCACTTTCAGACCCTTGAGCAGGAACCCGAATCCTCGCACTGCAGAGCTGCCAACACTCCTCCATCCTCACGACTCCCTCTATTTATAAACCTCCTCCACCGCTCCCTCCCGAACACGGCTCCCGTAATCACCCGACTCAACTCCCGATTCTTCACCCATTCGCCCTTTGTTTCCTCCCCGGTTGCCATAACAGGATCGTTCGCGTCAACGTGCTAATTAAACAGGGAAACGCAACCGACAAAACAACAGGATAAGAGCAAAACAACACCTTACATCTGCTAACGAACTTCCATCGCTAACGAAGTCATTCGATTGTGTCGACTCTCTTCAATGAGTCGCTTGCGAGTCAAACAGAGCACAACTTCATTCATCCATTATCTTCTGCTTTATCCTCTATTAGGGTCGCGGGTGGGTTCCCCATGCCCATCCAAGGGAGAACGTTTCAGGCAGTGGGCAGATACACCCAGGAAGCCAATCCATCGCTGGACACACACTCACTCACTCACTCACTCACACACTCTATATGGGGCAATTTGGAGAACTCAATTGATCCATGTTTTTGGACTGTGGGAGGAAACCGGAGAACCCGGAGGACACTTACGCGGACATGGGGAGGTCATGGAGACTCCACCCAGATGGGGATTCAAACCGGGAATCCCTAGCTCTGAGAGGAGAACATGCTAAAGCACTAAGCCACCGTGCCGCCCCATTGTAAACCTTATGAGAAGTTGATATTTTTACCCTCGTGATTCTCCAAATTGCCCCATATAGAGTGTGTGTGTGAGTGAGTGTGTGCCCAGTGATAGATTGCCCCCCTGTCCTGTGTGTATCTGCCCAGCGCCCGAAACGTTCTCCCCTGGATGGGCATGGGGAACACCCCCGCGACCCTGATGGAGGATAAAGCGGAAAATAATGAATGAATGAATGACTTACAAGGTGAGCACAGGGTTCATCACAGCGCCCCCTGGAGCAATGAGGGTTAAGGGTAACTTCAGTGGACCTGGGATTTGAACCCCCAACCTTCAGATTGATAACCCAACGCCCTGACACTGAGCTACCGCACCCTCCACGCTCACATAGACGCTCTGTGAGAAGTGCGTCCGGCGCCCGCGGGACGGCTTAGAAACTGGAGTCTGATATCAATAACAATGCGGGACAACGTCTCAATTGGCGGGACGCCTGAAAAGTAACAAAATTGCGGGACAGTCCCGGGACAAAGCGGGACAGACGGCGCGGCCTCCGAGCTCCGAACCGTGATGCCGAGGCGAACTTTTCGGGGACCCGGTGTGTTTGGGATGCAAGCGACAGCGGGCCTAGTATCGCACCTTGAAAACGACGAGTGCGGCGAGGCTTTAATATGCAGATGAGGCTCGGGTCTTAATGGGTTTCTATGAAACCACTCGACTGTTTTCTTACTTTCGCAGCCTCCTCCTCGTCTGTTCATAATTTGCATTTAAATAAGCGGCGAGGTGAAGTCGCCGAGCCGAGCGCCCGCCTTGTGTAAGTCGATACGTTTGAAATTCCATACGGCGGCGGATGGAGCCGAGCAGACCGGCTAAAGCTACGCCGCTAACTGGAGTCATTAGTATAAATTAGCACCTGCTGTTATTGCCTTTCTCCCCCAGCCTCGTGATTAGAACCTTTTATATCGGACCGCGTGATGAATGTTCCGGTTGACGTCAACGTACACACTTAACTTCAGTTCAGTGCAGAAGGAGGAAAAAATGGTTCTCCATCATCTCAATGCTCTTTGGGGAGGACCTCCCCGCCGTGGTCTCGGTCAAGATGTGTGGATTTTTGGTCTAAAGGTCCATGTGTAAGGCCACAAGGGGGCGCTCCATCCCTCACGTGCTCCTGGCATGGTCTCGGGACTCAATTCCACTCCATGACTCTTATAGAGGGCAATTTATCATTTGGATTTTAAGGAGGGGGGGGAGGGAGGGCGGCACAGGGGCTTAGTGGTTTGGCACCTTCGCCTTTCAGCACTAGGGATTCCCGGTTCGAACCCCCATCTGGGTGGAGTTTCCATGTCCTCCCCGTGTCCACGTGGGTTTCCTTCGGGTTCTCCGCTTTCCTCCCACAGTCCAAAAACATGGATCAAGTCAATTGAGTTCTCCAAATTGCCCCATATAGAGTGTGTCTGTCTGTGTGAGTGAGTGTGTGCCCAGTGATAGATTGGTGTACTGTCCTGGGTGTATCTGCCCAGCGCCCGAAACGTTCTCCCCTGGATGGGCATGGGGAACCCCCCCTCTCCCCCCACAACCTTAATATAGGGTAAAGCGGAAAATAACGGATGGATAATAATGGATTTTAAGGAGGTGGAAGAAAATCAAACAAATAAAAACATGCATGAGAACACGGGGAGGACATGTTCAGAACGCCAACTCAGCCGAATAGGGGGCGCTGTTCTACACACACTTTTTATTTTGGCTGCATTCTTCAGGCTTGGTACCATTAGGGCAATTAAGCAGCTGCAGCATACCCGTCAACAGAAAAAGAACAGAACATTAAAGGGAACTGAGAAGCCTGCAGGCACAGGGAGGACATGTAGACAACCTGCACCCCACGTTCACGCCACAGCTCGGCACGAAGACACCCTAAAACCAACAAACCTGAGCGCAAGGAGCCAAGACCATTTAAATAAGAGTGATGAACCAATCAGCACGGAGAGGAGCTCATTAATTATAAACGACCCGGCGAGAGTGATTAACGGGGAGCATGGACGCAAATGTCAAAATAAAAGTTTCTCTGCCAATAAGTCCATTAAAATCTCAGCACTTGGCACTTTTTTGGGGTTGGACTCAATATTTTAGCTTAGGAGTGTAAAAATAAAAAAAACAGCTCCATCACACCCCCCCCTCCCCCCATGTGACAGAAAATCAAAAAGGTTTTGATGTCTTGAGTTTTATTAATATTTTTATGCTTTAAAGGCCGATCTGGCTGTAACTCCGGCGTCCTCCCGACGTCCAGAGCCGGACCTCGTCTTTAAAGCGACGGCTGTGATTTATAATCGATACCGAAACGGCGGCTTCATCGACGACGGTCGGGTTCCATTTCTGCCGTGGTCCGGGGTGGCCCGGGTTCGGTCGACGAGTGCCAATAGCGAGCCACGGCGGCGGGCGAGTAGTCGGCATTGGCAGCGGCCGGCGCCCCCCGCTGTTTTCGCAGAAACACACCCAGAGGCCGCTTCGGTCGACGCCTCCCGCTGTCTTCATCGCATTTAATATTCCCAAACTCCATTTGAAGTTCTTTTCGCTCACATCCCGCCGCCCGGGCCCTGTACACACCCCGCGCCCGCGGCGCTCTCCTGCCCGCGCCCGGCCCGCCGAACAATATTCAGCCTGATCAAACAGCCGCGGCTTTTCCAATCCACGCCTATTGCCTTCCATTCGTATGCCAAGGCTTATCTCGCTCTGGACAAGGCGAACTTTTCTGGGGTCTGCCTAATTCAAGAACACACTCCTCGTGTGTGTGTGTGTGTGTGTGTGAGAGTGTGTGTGTGTGTTGGGAATTTATTTATTTTCCGGCGCGCTTTGAAGCGAGATAGCGGCGGCTGTAATATTTTGCGGCGTACCTTTAGATTCGGCGTCTGATCTCGCGGACCGGATTAGAAGACGCGCTGCCCGTTTCCACTTACTGTACGCGGCCCTCTTTTTTTTTTTTTTTTTTCTCCTCCTCATGCATAATTTCGCACGCCGCATGCGGCATTTCCTCATAAATCAGGGCGCCTGGTATTTAGAATGTCACCCCCGGGAGCCTGGCGTGTTTGCCCGTAACGCTATGCCAAGGTTCTTCTTCATTACATACAGCGGCGGTACGTGCATCATGTTCTGCTCGGGAATGCGTTAGAGGACATTTGTTCTCCGAGGAGGACTAAACTGCCGGAGCGTGGCCGCTTTCGTTCCATCACGGTGGACTAAAGGCCTGATGAGCTTTACAAGACCGGGGGCGTGAAGCGGCAGGGGGGGGGCGTTTAAAATGTTGGATTTTTCACATTCGCGACGTTTCGGGCGCTGGGCAGATAGACCCAGGACAGGGCGCCAATCTATCGCTGGACACACCCTCTATATGGGGCAATTTGGAGAACTCAATTGCCCTTGATTCAAATTTTTTGGACTGTGGGAGTAAACCTGAGAACCCATGCAGACACTGGGAGAACATGGAGACTCCACCCAGATTGGGATTCGAACCGGGAACCCCTAGTGCTGAGAGGAGAACATGCTAAACCACTAAGCCTCTGTGCCGCCCTGAGACTGAACAGTGCTCCTTTACGCTTTAAAATAAACTGTAATGATGACGATGGCAGCATGGTGGCGAAGTGGTGACCTGGTTAGCTAAAGGAAACCCAAATCCTGAGCCTGTTTGGGTCAGAGGTAAACATCTGAGGAGTGGACGAACGCCGAGGTACCTCCGCGGAGAAGACTGAGATCACATGTCCACCCCGGTCCAGCCAGAGGCGGGGCCTCGGTGATGTAACGGGAGCCTTTGATGTTTTATTTACTGCAGAATACACATGTGCTCGCCATCGACTTCTAGCGCTTTCTCAAAGGAAGCTCCCGCGGGAGTTCTGCTCCTGCTGAGCTCTCGGTTTCTCCTCGGGCGAGGTGCGATCACTTCTGCACCACCGGGGTCCACAGGGCTTCAAATACTAAATTGGCTGCCACACAGTTCATAACTACCAGGAACCCCCCCGCCCCCACCCACCCACCCCCTCTTTCAGGCTCACTCACTCTCCTCAGAGCTCCCTGCTGAGCGGTCCACTCTCGGTCCGGGGTCCACGGCGGGGACGTCTGTGGAATTTCTGCATCGCTGCTCTGTTTTTTAAATGGCTCGGGTTTTTATTCCGCTGGTTGCAGGAGACTTTAGCCTCCGCACTCCCACAATGCTCTCTGCTCGTCCTCACCGAGGCGACGCATCAGCCATTTATTCGAGCGTCCCAGATCGTAGTTCACATTGTGGACAAAAGCATAGGAACACCGACAGATTACACCTACAGATTAGATTAACATATTACACCTTCAGATTACACATATAGATTACACCTACAGATTACATTTACATATTATACCTACAGATTACACCTACAGATTACACCTACAGATTAGATTAACATATTATACCTACAGATTACACCTATAGATTACATTTATATATTATACCTACAGATTACACCTACAGATTACATTTACATATTATACCTTCAGATTACACCTACAGAGAACATTAACATATTACACCTTCAGATTACACATATAGATTACACTTACAGATTACATTTACATATTATACCTACAGATTACACCTACAGATTATAGCTACACATTACATTTACATATCATACCTACAGATTACACCTACAGATTACATTTACATATTATACCTACAGATTAAATTGGTTCATTTAGCAGACGCTTTTATGCAAAGCGACTTACAAGGTGAGCACAGGGTTCATCACAACATCCCTGGAGCAAAGAGGGTTAAGCTCAAACCCACACTGGTAACTTCAGTGGACCTGGGATTTGAACCCCCAACCTTTAGATTGACAGCCCAACACCCTAACCACTGAGCTAACCCGCCCTTCACCTACTGATTACATTTATATATAATACCTACAGATTACACCTATAGATTATAGCTACAGATCACATTTACATATTATACCCACACATTACACCTACAGATTAGATTAACATATTATGCCTACAGATTACACCTATAGATTACACCCATAGATTACACCTACAGATTACATTTACATATTATACCTACAGATTACACCTACAGATTATAACTACAGATTATACCTACCGATTAAACATAACCGTCCAGCCCTCCACCTGGACCCGCCCAGGAGCCTTTAGGAGGCAGACGGTGCAGGAAACCATAACTACGCCTTCATCTTGTTATCTCTGTGGCCGTCACTCGAATTCGAACCCTGTGACTCTCGCGACACGCAAGGACGGGGAGAACATGCAAACTCAGCGTAGAACAAACTCGGTCGGCCTGTTTGGGAAATAAACGAACTGTAGTGCGATGCCTCTGTGAGGCGTTTTGTTTATTTAACCGGAGCCGCTCCGAACCGGTTCCTCTCCCGGTCTTTTCTTGCGCCTCACATCTCGTTTTGGCGTGCAGGACGGGGATGTGTCCTAATTACATCCCCGCTCTGCGCTGAGCATTCAGCCGGCGCCGCGTTCCCGCCACCCGACGTTCTCTTACATAATTCCTGACGGGTTTCTTCAAGGCTAACGAGAGCGCGTCGGAGCTCACAGCCGCCGTAACCATCGCGCCGGTGATAACGGCTGAGGCGCGCTGAACGGGCCACTGCGACTTTTTTCCAAAGCCTCGAAAAGCGTCGAACCTCAACGCCGCTGTCGGGTCGTCCGCGGTGACTCGGCGCCTCGATCGATGGGGGGGATTAGTCGGCGTGTGTCGGGGTGAGTCGGGGTCTTGTGGGAAGGTGAGAACATAATCCAAGGTCGATGTCAACGGAATCTATCGATCCACGTCATGCTTTGTCCATGACAATAGGAATCCCACAAGGTTCGGCGCGCTGTCCGTTTACAATTAGCCTGTTATTGAGAATAGCATCTAATTAGAGAGGTTTATGAAGAAGATCTGATATGGAGGAGCTCAGGGGGTTACTTCAAACTGTGAGGAGGTGCTGAGGAGGTGCTGAGGAGGTGCAGGAATATAAATACATATCCATTTAGTTGTTTAGCGGACGCTTTTATCCACAGCGACTTACAAATGAGAACAACGCAAGTAAGTCGTTACGGAAAAAAACAGCTACACTGTTGAATTATCTAACCTGACCCTTATCCTATCCCGTCCTTTTCTTTTCTTTTAGTTTATATCAGGTGTTTGTGGTAGAGATGTGTTCTGAATTGTTTCTTAAAGATGCTAAGTGACTCCGCCTTACTGACAGAGTTGGAAGATGGTTCCACCATTGATCAGTGGAGAACCACCAGGTAACATTCATCAGTAGAACGTAGTGAACGAGTCGGAGTATATTTTGGAAATCTGGAGTGAAGGTCAGTGGGGCCAGATCCAGACATAGTCCTGTATAGTATAGGGAGCCAATGAGAGAAAGGAGAAGTCACATGGGTGGTGGAACACGAGTCGGGGGACTGGGAGACCAGCATGCAGTGCATCACAGTAATGGAGTGATGGAGCCGGGATAGGCTGAGGGGTTGGGCTAACAGCCGAGTAGCAGTTTCAGTCAAGAACGGTCTGATCTTCCTGATGCTCCTACCAGAGAGGTACGAATCAGACGCATGGCAGGTCCTCACGAAGGTTCGTTTTTGGCCCGTACGCCGTTCCCGCGATGGATGGGTTGGTACCGATCTGCCGGTTCAGGAGGCTGGGATGTCGGTCCAGATCATGAGACGCTTAACCCGTCATCTGTGAATTCATCCCGAAACAAGGTTTCAGTAATTCACCGACACCTCCGCCGCTCCTTGCCATCCCACACATCCGCCTGCGAGCGTTAGGTGAAGCCCTTCACCCGTCGGGCTTAACGCGAGGCGAGGCTCTAACCCAAGCCCTCCGTATTCCGCCGCCGTCGGGTGTTACGGTGATTTTCACTTTCAAAGCAGGCTCTGTTGTTCCGCCGGTACGCCCCCCCCCCCCCCCGCTGCCTCCGCTGCCTCTTTAATGTCTTAAATCCACTCCCGCTGGCACGCTCCGCGGCCTGTGCCAGTCCTTCCCTCAGATTAAGATGGAAGGATTGGAGCGG
>JAFMOD010000091.1:507113-537719 GCA_019802435.1 Corydoras maculifer
GGGGGTGATGTAGGGGGGGCTAAATCAGGGTGATGAAGGAGCAGGTGTGGGCTAGAATAACGATGGAACTCCCAATTGTTTTGCACCGGCACCGGCACCACCACCTCTCGGTTCGCTCTCACGTTCTGCAGCTCCGCGTCGATTTGGCGGCAACCCCCCCCCCCCCACCAATGTGAGCAGGTTTTGGCCGAAAGTTCGGCGCTCCGGTCAATCTCACGGTTGCACCTCGCCGAACGGAGACGTTCTACGAAGGCGTTTGTTCTTGGAGGCGGGACGCCGGTCAACCGCCTGAAAATTGTTCTTTGAGACGTTCGGATGTAGGGGACGGGGGCCTGGCGGGGGGGGTGGGGGGTCTGAGGACATATCGTGGTGGTAAGTCATAAATGGGGCGGTGCGGTGTCCGTGGCGTTGGTTATTAATTAGACGGTGATGGATGTCGTGGCCGAGCTCGTTAGCGCCGGCGGTGCAGATTACAGGTAACGCGGTAGTTTGTCATCGTTATCTGTTTAACTTACCCTTTAAATGAGCCGCCGTGCTGAGCAGCGGTGGCTCGTGGGAGGAGGACTGACAACCACCAGGTCGAGGGTTCGAGTCCCAGCTGCACCCAGCCACCACTGGCGGAGGTTTTAACCTCATACCTCATACCCCATACCTCATACCCCATACCTCATACATCATACTCCATACCTCATACCCCATACCGCATACCTCATACTCCATACCCCATACCTCATACCTCATACCTCATACCCCATACTTCATACTCCATACCCCATACCCCATACCTCATACCCCATACTTCATACTCCATACCCCATACCCCATACCTCATACCTCATACCCCATACTTCATACTCCATACCCTATACCCCATACCTCATACCTCATACCTCATACCCCATACCCCATACCTCATACCTCATACCCCATACCTCATACCCCACACCTCATACCTCATACCTCATACCCCATACCTCATACCCCACACCTCATACCTCATACCTCATACCCCATACCTCATACCCCATACCCCATACCTCATACCTCATACCCCATACCTCATACCCCACACCTCATACCTCATACCTCATACCTCATACCCCATACCTCATACCCCATACCTCATACCCCACACCTCATACCCCATACCTCATTCCCCATACCCCATACCTCATACCCCATACCTCATACCCCATACCCCATACCTCATACCTGCATACGACAGTTTTACATCATCAAGCACCGAGTGGGAATCCACATCCAAAACCTGAATTGGAACTGAGATTTCCAGAAAAGACTGACGCCCCCTTTTCATCTTTCCTTTTTCCTTTCCTTACGGCCAGAAGCGGTCACTCCTCTAGAAGCAGAGTCAGAATCCCCGTTCAGGCCTCCCACGCGGCAGGGATCCCAGAGGGGTTTCAGCCTGCGGGTTTCCAACCACCATCATGAGATTCCAAATTTCGGCTCCGTGATCAGAGCATTCTTACGTCATAAGGGTGGAACGTTGGTTTGGTGGTTGGCATGTTCTCCTCTTAGCGCTGGGGATCCAGGTTCGGTTTCCAATCTGGATGGAGTTTCCATGGAGTTTCCATGTTCTCCCCGTGTCCTCGTGGGGTTTTTTTCCAGGTTCTCCAGTTTCCTCCTGCTGTTTAAGAAACATGGATCCAAGGTAAACTGAATGCTCCAAATTGCCCCATAAAGAGTGTGAGAGATTGTGTACCCAGTGATAGATTGGCACCCTGTCCTGGGTGTTTCTGCCCAGTGCTTAAAACGTTCTCCCCTGGACGGGCATGGAGAACCCTCATAGGGTAAAGCGGAAGATAATGAATGAATGAATGTTACGTTACTCAGTTTTGCAAAGTCACAGGGATCATGACGTGGGGTCGGGCCCCCGGAGCATTGAGGGATAAGGGATTGAGGCCCCCCACACACACACACTTTCAGAACTGAACTCCCAACACCCTGTACCAGAATGAGAAATGAGCCGGCGTAGAACCCGTCCCTAAAATTCCTGCGTCCCTTTATTACTGAGGACGTGTTTGAGGACGGAAAGTAAAAGTGCGCCGTGCGGCGCCGCCGTGATGGTTCCTGTAAGCAATACGTAACGCCGCTGATGAATTCCGCCCGCGGTCCAGGTAGCGCGTGATGGATGCACCGCCAGCCGAAGTCGACAGACGTTCGGGAAAATTCGTCATGCTTTCGGGACGCTTTGCAGACTTTGCATTTATTACGTGGCTTACCGCGTTACCGGCGTCTGATTCGACACCGGCGCCGGCGCCGCTCCCGCCGCTCCCGATCCACCAATTATGTCAATTTATTTGGGAGTCCTGGCAGAGCGCGCCGTGTCACGCCGCTGATCGATCGCCCCGGACACTCTGATTAGTTCAGCCGTTAGAGCCGCGGAGACGAATTAACGAGCACGAGAGCCGTCCAGCTTTCTCCTCAAACCGACGGCTGAGATCAGAGGCGCGGGACGTTGACCGAGGGGCGCCCGGATGATGGGACGTTGGGATCCAAGACGCCGACGCCAACGAGCGAAAACGCAGAGGAAAAATCACTTACCATTAAAATACGACACCAGAAGAACCTTAGATGATATATTAACACCCCCTCCTGCTTCAGGGCTGGTCCTGTTCTCTGAATCCATCGATTCTGAAGGTTGTGGGTTCGAATCCTTAGACTAACAAGTTTCAGGGGTTCGGTATGAAACCCTGTGCGCCAGAATTTGGCAGGATGAGCCCTTAAAGCAAGTTCCTAAGGTTCTCCTGCTTCAGGGCTGATCCTGTTCTCTGAATCCATTGATTCTGAAGGTTATGGGTTCGAATCCTTAGTCCAAGTTTCAGGGGTTCTGTATGGAACCCTGTGTGCAAGAAGTTGCCAGGATGAGCCCTTAAAGAAAGTTCCTTAAGGTTCTCCTGCATCAGGGCTGATCCTGTTCTCTGAATCCATCGATTCTGAAGGTTGTGGGTTTGAATCCTTAGACCAACAAGTTTCGGAGGTTCGGTATGGAACCCTGTGCGCCAGAGTCCGGCAGCCGACGGCCGAAATCAGAGGCGCAGGACGTCGACGGCTGGGCGTCTGGATGACGGGCCGTCAGAATCCAAGACGCCGACGCCAATGAGCGCCGATGAATATATCAACACCCCCTCTCCCCCTCCCCCGCCTCCTCCCCCGGGGTTTGATGGCGTGGCCCCGTTCCGACCGGGTTCCATTACTGTGACAGCCGGTTATATCTGAAATTACGGGCTGACAAACGGCGGTTAACGTTCTCTCAACATGCGGGACGTGTTGTTTGCAGACTCATCTGCCTCCTCCTGAGTCCTCTGGCATCAAAGCTCCTAATATCTCCATAACAACCCGCCCCCTGGGGCCACACTCGGCCCTTTGAGGCGTCCCCAAACCCCCCAATGTTGGGGACAACTCTACTGGCTGCCACTTTCCTTTTAATTGTGACAACCAGTAGAGGTCACTCCTCTTGAAGCAGAGTAGGAATTCCCATTCAGGCCTCCCATGCGTCAGGCAGAGGGGATCCCAGCCTCGAGACATGTGTTGAGATGATGAGAACCTAAATTTCGGCTACGTGATCAGAGCGTTATTACGTTATGAGGGCGTAACGTTGGTTTAAAAAAAAAAACTGCTCCTACTGTCTATATAACACCTCGTCCCCGGGGGCCACACTCGGCCCTTTGAGGTTGAAAATATCGACACCCCACTTTTGTCTTTCCTTTTATTTGTGACGGCTAGGTCACTCCTCTAGAAGTAGAGTGGGAATCCCCGTTCAGGCCTCCCACACGTCACACAGGGACATGCGTCAGAGGGGATCCAGCCAGCAGGGTTTCCAACCACCATCATAAAAACCCAAATTCCGGCTACGTGACCAGAGCGTTATTACGTTATGAGGGCGGAACAATGGTTTGGTGGTTAGCTCCTACTATCTCCATAATACCCCGCCCCCGGGGGCCAAACTCGGCCCTTTGAGGTGCCCCCAACCCGATGAGGTTTAAACAAAAGCTGAGATTCTGAGCGTTCCACAACCAGAAACTGAAGAACGTGTCCCGAATCTTTAAAAAGCAAGCAGGTCCGACGTCACGGCCGGATGTTGTTTGGAATCCAGACTTCGCCTCTTTTGCGTACGAATGCGTTCACCTCGGTTTGAAACGTCGGCTCCTGCTGAGTCGTAACAATAGCTCCCTCTCATTAGCGCCTCCCGGTCCGAGATTTAATCGGTGGCCAACGGTGATGCCAGATTCGCAGTCTTCAGACGTTCACACCAAGGTCGGAGGGAGGACGGGGGACGGGGGCAGGGAGGGGTCTTGTTGTTTTGAGAAGGAACTGTTTTGGCGGCGATGAAAACAGGAGCACGGTTTAAAGGCTCGGAAGGAAGAGAACCAAAGAGACTACAGAGGCCACAACAGCTGACCACAATGAGGCCTCAAGAAAACAACACCTGGGTGTGGCTGGGGCACATGGGAAACCTTTAGAGAACCAATCAGAACGCAGCCCCACTCGTTTGTTTTATAGTTGATGTGAAGCGTGGGTCGTTGCCAGATCCCAGGTGGTTAGTGTTGGGTTATTCATCTCGAAGTCCACCAGAAGTTGCTTTTTGAGGAAGTTCCTTAAGGTTCTCCTGCTTCATGGCTGATCCTCTTCTCTAAGTCCATTGATTCTGAAGGTTGTGGGTTCGAATCCTTAGTCCAACAAGTTTCAGGGGTTCGGTATGAAACCCTGTGCGCCAGAATTTGGCAGGATGCGCCCTTAAAGCAAGTTCCTTAAGGTTCTCCTGCTTCAGGGCTGATCCCGTTCTCTGAATCCATTGATTCTGAAGGTTATGGGTTCGAATCCTTAGTCCAAGTTTCAGGGGTTCTGTATGAAACCCTGTGTGCAAGAAGTTGCCAGGATGAGCCCTTAAAGAAAGTTCCTTAAGGTTCTCCTGCATCATGGCTGATCCTCTTCTCTAAGTCCATTGATTCTGAAGGTTGTGGGTTCGAATCCTTAGTCCAACAAGTTTCAGGGGTTCGGTATGAAACCCTGTGCGCCAGAATTTGGCAGGATGAGCCCTCAAAGCAAGATCCTTGAGGTTCTCCTACATCTGTGCGCGTTGAGTAAAAGCGTCAAGAGTAAACCCATGAAGACATGGGGAGAACATGCAAATTCCCAACAGCGAGGACCCTGTCCACCTTTTTGGGACCTTCTNCCACCTTTTTGGGACCTTCTTCCCACAATGCGAAGGAACTCCGACGATTTAATAATCAGACGTAAATATGTAATCGTCACGAGCGGAATGTTGTGTAGAGGTTCCTTCGGCTCGTTTCCTCGATTCTCGATCCTAGCCCCTCCCCCCCATACCCCCCCCCCCACCGGATTCTGTGGGAAGATCTTCACGATCTTCTGTAGGTGTTTTAAAAGGACCTGACAACCCTGATGACCGAACCTACGGGAGACGTTCGACTTGTTCCTCGCCTCGCTGCCAGCATCCTCCCACCTACCTCCCTGCCTCCTCTCTCCGCACCTCCTCGCGGGTTTGATTGACAGATCAAGGCCGATCCGCGAGCACTTCGCTTAAAGAGCACTTTGTAACTGTAAACCGAGCGCGCGCTCGTTTAGAAACAGGCAACCCTCCGCTCGCCGCCGCCGCCGCCTCGCGCCGCCTCCCTGCCACCGATTTCCATGTTAACAGTCTTATCCCGTCAGTTCAGGAGGAGAGACGGCGGCGCGGAGGAGCAGATTCCAACGCGGAACATCGCGCCGCGCATCTCATGCTAATTCCTCTGAATAGATTCCGCCGTCGACGTTCTTATCAGTCAGTTCAGCAGCATCGGGACCCGAAGAGATACAGGACTCATCCTGTAGAACCCGACCCACAGGAACCAGACGGGTTACCGAAAACAACTAATTCGGGGTTCTAATACTTACCAACCTATGAGCAATGAAAGAAAAGTCAAAAGAAGGGTTCTGATTAAGGAGCACCCTCTGAATCCGGAACAGAGGCTCGCCAGAATGGCTCACGATGCGCTCGCGATCTGGAACCGTGTTCTACAGGTGTAAAGATGTCTTTAGGGCCTTTCCCGGTCATTAGTGGTTCTTTATACGGTATGTCCTAGTGTCGTTAGGCGTTCCGGCGCCGCGCCTTCGTTCTGGTCAACTGATGTCATGAACTCACGCGCACGTTCTAGTTTAAGGAAATGTTCTGGAACAGAGAAAGGTTCTAATTAAGGAACACCCTCTTCATCTGGAACAGAGACTCACCAGAATGGCTCACGATGTGTTCGGGATCTAGAACCGTGTTCTACAGGTGTAAAAATGTCCTGGTCATTAGTGATTCTTTATACCGTATGTCCTAGTGTCCGTGTTTCAAGGCATTCGAGGCCATTCGTTCTAGTCGACTGATATCGCGCACGTTCTAGTACAAGGAAATGTTCTGAAAGGTTCTAATTAAGGAACACCCTCTTCATCCGGAACAGAGACTCACCAGAATGGCTCACGATGTGTTTGGGATCTAGAACCAAGTTCTACAGGTGTAAAAATGTCTGTAGGGACTGTCCCGGTCGTTAGTAGTTCTATACGGTATGTTCTAGTGTCCGTGTTCTGAGGCGTTCTGGCGTGGCGCATTTGTTCTAGTCGTCTGGTACAAGGAAATGTTCTGGAAAGGTTCCAATTAAGGAGGACGTTCTTCATCCGGAAGTTATTTGCCAGGATGGCTCACGATGCGTTCGGGATCTAGAACCATGTTCTACAGGTGTAAAGATGTCCTGGTCATTAGTGGTTCTTTATACGGTATATCCTAGTGTCTTTAGGCGTTCCGGCGCGGCGCCTTCATTCTAGTCAACTGATGTCATGAACTCGTTCGAGAACAAAGAAATGTTCTGGAACAGAGAAAGGTTCTAATTAAGGAACACCCTCTTCATTCGGAACAGAGACTCACCAGAATGGCTCACGATGAGTTCGGGATCTAGAACCGAGTTCTACAGGTGTAAAAATGTCTGTAGGGACTGTCCTGGTCGTTAGTGGTTCTATACGGTATGTTCTAGTGTCCGTGTTCTAGTCGTCTGGTACAAGGAAATGTTCTGGAAAGGTTCCAATTAAGGAGTACGTTCTTCATCCGGAAGTTATTTGCCAGAATGGCTCACAATGTGTTCGGGATCTAGAATCGAGTTCTACAGGTGTAAAAATGTCTGTAGGGACTGTCCCGGTCGTTAGTGGTTCTATACGGTATGTTCTAGTGTCCGTGTTCTAGTCGTCTGGTACAAGGAAATGTTCTGGAAAGGATCCAATTAAGGAGGACGTTCTTCATCCAGAACAGTTATTTGTCAGAATGGCTCACGATGCGTTCGGGATCTAGAACCATGTTCTACAGGTGTAAAGATGTCCTGGTCATTAGTGGTTCTTTATACGGTATATCCTAGTGTCTTTAGGCGTTCCGGCGCGGCGCCTTCATTCTAGTCAACTGATGTCATGAACTCGTTCGAGAACAAAGAAATGTTCTGGAACAGAGAAAGGTTCTAATTAAGGAACACCCTCTTCATCCGGAACAGAGACTCACCAGAATGGCGATGTGTTTGGGATCTAGAGCCCTGTTCTACAGGTGTAAAGACGTCTGTAGGGACTGTCCCGGTCATTAGTAGCTCTTTATACCGTATCTCTCTCAGTGTCCGCGTTCGTTCTAGTCGACTGACGTCGTGAACTCGCGCACACGTTCGAGAACAAGGAAATGTTCTGTAGGAGCAGAGGAAGGTTCCGCTGTAATTCTCTTTAGATAACGGCGTCTGCTCGTTGTAAATGTTACCGTCTCCGTTATTGATGTCCCTGCTCCTCCACAACAACGCCGTTCTAGTTACCGCCAGATGTTACCCCCCCCCCTCCCCGCCGCAAAGTCGTAAATTCGGGCCGCGGAGACGGGACGCGGGCGGCGGACGCGCAGCCGGATCGCCGAGGCGCGATACCCTCCTGCGCGCCGGATTAATTAACACGTCACATTTTTATTTAATCCAGACCTGACACATGATGAAATTGCTCCGCGGCGTGCTCGCTAACCGAATAAACTGGTGTCATCATCGGGGGTGGGGGGGGTGGGGGGGGGGCTGTTATTATCCCCCGATAATGCGATAAATAATTCAGAGGTTCCAGAAAAAGGAACGAAATTGACTCCTCCGGAGGGAGTCGCACCGCCGTCGCCGGATCCAGAGGACGCAACGCGAGCGGAGACGGTTATCGGCGTACTGATGGCGCGGAACCCGCGCTGGGGGGGGGATCACAGATGGGACGTTCCACCCGTCTGCCACTGTGGGGCGCTCGGGGTGTGGGGCGCTCAGGGGTGTTCAGGGACAGGTCTACGGGTGAATAAGCCTCTTGTCTCGGTGCTATCAGAGCTAATTCAGAACTCTGCAGCCTGACTTATGTTCCACCACCCAAGTGAGTCATGTGACTCTCTCATTGGCTCCCTCTAGCTGCTGCATTCAGTACGAGATACTGACTCTGATCTACAGGACGATCTCTGGATCTGGCCCCTCGTACCTTCACTCTAGATTTACAAAGTACACTCCGGCTCGTTCACTACGTGTTAGTGATGATCGCCCCCTGGTGGTTCCACATCACCGAGTAGCTCATTCTCACCCCGTGGCGTTCTCCGCTGCAAAACGGTGGAACCATCTTCCCAACTTGATCCGTAAGGCGGAGACGCTCAGCATTTTTAAGAAACTACTGAAGAAGCATCTTTTTAACATGTTTTTGACCTGTGGGAGGAAACCGGAGAACCCGGAGGAAACCCACGCGGACACGGGGAGGACATGGAAACTCCACCCAGATGGGAATTCGAACCGGGACATTTGTAAGCTTTGGATAAAAGCGCCTGCTGAATGACTGAGTGGGAATGTAGTTCTATTCTGGTTCTTTTTCGGCAGCTGGTGGAAGGTCAGTCGTGGGGGGTGTGGGGGGGGGGGTTCCGCCGGCCGACCCCCGCCGTTTAAAACCCGAGTCAGACGGCTGCGTCGACACAGCGGAATGTAAAACATATTTAATGGCGGGAGGAAGCAGAACAGGGACGAGGGCGGGTTGAGAACCCGAGTCACGTCCCCAAATAACGGCACCGCGGGTCGGGACACGTTCCATCACCCGCCGACAATCACGCGCAACGAGGGGGGGCCAGGGGGGTCAAGGATCTCGGCTGCGACACGAGGACATCGTTCGGATCTTTGATATCTTCCACTTATCGTTTCGATCCCCCCCCCTCCTCCTCCTGCCCCCCCCCCCCCCCATGACCCACTTCTTTTAATTGAACTCGCTTCTCCGCCGCGTCTCGCTCCTAATCCCCTGCGACTCCCTCGCTTCTCTTCTCGGGTTTCTTTTCGCCGTTATTCCGTTTTATTTTGCCGTTCGAGTTTCCGAGCGGAACCGTCAGCCGCCTCGCGCTCCGGAACCCGGTTGGGGGTGTGGGGGGTGCCCGGTCTGACATCACTGACGCCCAACGATGAACGCCAGTCACATCGAGTGCACTCTGCGGAACCGTGTGAGGGTTATTCTGGAACGTGGCGCCTCGAGGTCTGATTATCATCCGACCTCACGAACGGACATGGGCGTCCCACTCGCTCCCTCGTTCCAAAGAGGATGCCGTACGACGTGGAAGCAGTGATGTCACCAAACACCAAGCTATTGGTGCTGGAATGGAACCGATTCATTTAGGTGAATCGATTCGTGTGAATGACACGGGTCTGCAGATGAACCGTAATTGAGGATTGGGGCTCTCACTCAGGGGCCCACGTTGGTTGTAATCTTGTTCTACTGATCCTCTTAATTCTTCCTGGGTGTGTTTGGGGCGTAACCAATCAGCGTGTCGCTTGCTATTGCCTCCAAGATCCAGGTGGCGCTCTGACTTTGGTGGATTGCTATTTAAGCGGTGCGTCCTGTTGGTTCAGCGTTCAGTTCGTTGGACACGCGGCGTCCGTGATGCTGAGGTAGCAAGCGGCGTCTGGCGGTCGACGTCTGAAAGGGTTGTTTCCTGGGTTTTCCGTCGCCACGGTAACGATACGCCAGAAAAGTACCTGTCTGAATGTTGTGGGTTCCCCGCAGGTCCATCAGGTTGCCAGTTGCGGCCCTTTAACCCTCGCTGCTCCATTGTCGCTGTATCGTGACCGACTTGTAAATTGCGTTCGATAAAATCGTCCGCAAACGAACATCCCGTTTTTCCGGAACGTTGCGTTCGGCACACACACAGCCAAATGTGCCTCGTTTCGAGACAGCCCCGCCCTTCAGGGGAGAGATATTCACACGTAGGGTTGCTGTTTAAACCTCGCAGGTTCGACGGCAGATCAACGTCAATAAAAATAAAAAACAACCTCCAGATCTTTATCGTCACAATTTAAAGCGCTAAGTACCGCGGGAGTGTCCGAGTTCCTCTGTAGGGTTCCGTAAATCGCCTCGTCCCCAGAATGTTTGTCTCGTCCTTGCGGTCCGGCCATCCGTCTCTCTTAGCTCGCGGAACAGAGATGCACCGTTTCAATTTGGCACCTCGCACTCGCTCGGCGCCTCCAGAGCCGTGAACAAATCTGACCATCGATTTTCACCCCCCCCGCCAATCCCCCCCCCTCCGTCCGTTCCTGAGCGCACGCCGTCCCTCACCCGGCTGCGTGGGGACCAATCACCACGGGAACGGGTAATGGCACCTCTACGTTCGCCGCGCCGTTCCGTCCCGAATATTGTTTTTGCCTCTTCTTCCACTCACCTTTTCAAATTTCAGAATCCCCACAGTCGGGGTTCCACTTCGTCTCAGCGAGTCTTAAAGGGTTCTTAACGAACTTCCTCCCGGATTAAGATTGATTAAGAGTCGCGTCGCTCGATCGATAAGCGAATCCGTGAAATCCAGAGTCGCGCATCGTGATTAATGCAGCCAATCGCAGCCGTCCCAGGCTCCTCCCACCTCCACTCGTTCCCTGTTCCCCCGGGGAGCTGATTTAATTAGTGGCGTGCGTTCTCGTCGGCGACGCCACTCATTACCCATCGTCCGGATGCCCGGCCATGTGAACCTGAGAACCGCGTCTGAGAACCGCGCCGTTCTCCTGGCAACCGCCAACCCCCGCCGCCGTTCACCACCGCGAGCCGCTGATCAGCACCGCGCCGGAGGAACCGGGCCGCCTTTGGATGCTTGCTGCCTGGTTTGTTGTGTTGTTCTTCTTGCCGCCGCCGCCTCCCGCACCGCCGGAATAATGAGAGTCTCGCGGGCGTCTTGAGCGGCGCCATCCTGTGGAGCGTCGGCCCAACACCAATCTAACACTCGCCTTTGTCAGGAATGCGAGAGCCCGCCAGAGGCTGGCGTCCGGGTCAGGACAAAATTACACGTGTTAACTGCAGACGGAACGCACGGCAAGTCCCAGATAATACGATCGGTCCGGCTTAGAACCGGGAACTGGGAGGGATAGACTTTGTTGGTGTTAATCTCATGGGTCTTGCGGGGGGGGGAGAAGACGGAGGACATACGGACCTACACACATGAGTGAAGTGAGCATACGTTCTTGGAGCGGTGGGAGCAGGAACGGAACCCGGGGACTTGTGGTTTTTTTTTAAGCCTCTGGTTGGCAGAACCCTTCAGATCTTCTTCTGTCTCTGTTTGATTCCATGAGGGTACGACCGGAACGTTCTCCTCTGGCGTGAGGAACAGGCCTCGCCCACCAGAACCCTGAAGGGTTAAGATAATGGATGGACGGACTGATGGAGAACGGCTAGGGTGACATGAGCAAACGTTCTTGGAGCGGTGGGAACAGGATCGGAACCCAGGAGTCAGATCCTCTTACTCATTCCGCTGGGGGGGTCAGGGGTGCATTGTGGGGTTTTGGTTTAAGCCTCTGGTTGGCGGAACCCTTAAGATCTTCTTCCGTCTGTGTTTGGCTCCATGACCGGAACGTTCTCCGCTGGCGTGAGGAACCACAGTCCAACAGGGGACGGAGAAGACGGAAGACATACGGACCTACACATACGAGTGAAGTGAGCACACGTTCTTGGAGCGGTGGGAACAGGATCGGAACCCAATGCCTTCAGGACGCAAAGTTGGTTCCTTTACCACATGAGTGTATGGACTCCAGCGTGGACGCAACCCTAGTCGTTCTCCGTCAATGCGTCCATCCATTATCTTAACCCTCTAGGGTTGCGGTGGGCGGGGGCTGTTCTCCACACTCAAATGGAGAGCCTCATGATTCTGGTAGCCTCACCGCTCAAATAGCAATCCAACAAAGTCGGAGTGCCACCTGGATCTTGGATCTGATTGGTTACACCCACATTACGCCCCAAACACACTCATGATGAATTGAGAGGATCAGTAGAACGTGACTCCTGGGTTCCGTTCCTGTTCCCACCGCTCCAAGAATACGTGCTCACTTCACCCTAGTCGTTCTCCATCAGTCCGTCCATCCATTATCTTAACCCTCCAGGCTTCTGGTGGCCGGGGCCTGTTCCTCACGCCAGCGGAGAACGTTCCGGTCGTACCCTCATGGAATCAAACAGAGACGGAAGAAGATCTGAAGGGTTCCGCCAACCAGAGGGAAAAAAAAAACCCACGACGCACCCCTGACCCCCCTCACCCCAATCCCGCCGCCTCGGCCGCAGACTCCGCCCGTCAGAGGGGGGCGCCGGGCGGAAATCAAAGGCGTCCTGGCACCTTCATTTCAGAAGTTCTTTTGAAGTAAAAGTTCACTCGCTAACGTTTCGAGAACCGCTTATCCTCTATCTGTTCTCCTGATTTCCCATCGATTTCCTGCCCCTTGCGCCGCCGCAAATGACGAGGGAGGAGGGAGGAGGGGGGCGGATCGATGGAAGCGTGACCTCCCACGGGGGGAACGGACGCTCGGCGATCATTAACCAATTCCACGCTGCCGCCTCCACCGGATCGGCGTTCCGGATTCTTTCAAAGCGTGGCGGAGGTTCTCCGGCCGATAACCTGCCAGGTTGGTTTTTCTTTTCCTTTTTGTGAAGGTTCCTTCGTTTTTGTTCTCTCTCGCCCGCTCTCTCCCTCTCTCTCTCTCGCCCGCTCTCTCCCTCTCTCTCTCTCGCCCGCTCTCTCTCTCTCTCTCATATCGAGTTCACGAAAGCACGCAAGGGAACATTACGCCAAATTGTTGCAATCAATCGATGCGCCTGGAAAGAGCACCCGCCGCCGAGCCGCCTTCCACCCGTACCTGTTCCACCCCGGCTACAACTCCGCCACCTTACGATGCCCAGAGGGTTCTTCTGGAATTAGTGGGAGTCGTGTGATTAACGGAGGGTCACGAACCGAAGGGAGGAGAGATGTTTGGACTCCGGGCTTTAAAGGGAAATACGTCACGACGGCGCCGTGAGCCGACGCTTCGATCTTCACCCCATGCCGTTTCGTTGAATTTAGTTGATGATTCAGGCTGTAGGGGGCGGCGTTGCGCTTATCGTACAACTCGATGGACGTCGTCGTGCTTTGCTTTTAAGAAAATAGCCGCGAAGTCAAAAAGAACTCTCGTCCCGCTCTCGTACCCACAGACTCGCTCGGCGAGGCTTGTCCATCCAGATATATCATCGCACTTGGGCGCCCCCTAGTTGAACTGAAGTAAGACTGCAGCACGTGTGGTATCGGTCAGTCGGGTCTGTTCTGTGAGGCCTCTCATCGTTTCCGGATTCTGCACCTGAAGGTGTTAACGTGATTAAAGAGACGATGCGGTGGGAACAGGGATGGAACCCGGGAGCTTCAGGTCGCACGGCCGGTTCCGTAACCATATGATACGTGTATGGACGCCACCCCAGTCCTTCTCCATCAATCCGTCCACCCGTTGTCTTGACCCTCCAGTCAGGCAGAACCCGAACCTGCGAGGCCTCTCGTCGTGTCCGGAAAACCCTCAGCCGAAGGTTCCCTGATTCGGCTCCTGAAGGTGTAAACGCGATTAAAGAGACGATGTGTAATTAGGGTAACGGCCTGTCTTTTGGTAAGAAGCTTTTGTTTTCATATCGGCGCCGTTCCTCCGCCTCATCGCGCCTCGTTTGTGCGGCCGGGATAAGCCGTGTGGATTTGGCACGGCGGTAAACCGATCACGAGCGGGAGCCGTTCCCTGACACGCTCTGTAATAACGCTGTCCATGCAGAAGAGCGCTCGCGGCGGAGCGCCGGCAGCGGCGTCCAGGTTCTCAGATCCACGCCGACGGAACGCGGGTTCCATTAAGGCGTCTGAGTGACAGCGCGGGTGACACGCCGCTCGCGTTCGCCAGATTGCTGTCGCGTTTGCCGGCGCCGTAAACGCGGCGTATAGGGGACGGGTGATGCAAGCGGCGCGGCTGGCAGGTAATGAGGGGTTGCGTCATTTCTCTGACCTGAAGACACGGACGCCGCCGGAGAACCTTCAAAGTCAGAATTTGCATAATCGCGGAAGGAAATGCGGCTAATAAACGACTGACGGCTAACATTAAAATAAACGAGGCCGCGTTGCTGATATGCCCCCCGCAAACCGCCCCCCACCCCCAGCAACACAGAGTTCTCCTGAAGCCGGGTTCAAGGTTCCACAGTAAACATTCCAGAACACGGGAAGTGATGTTGGTACCTCGGCGGCTCTACCCGAGCATGTACCCCCCCCTCCCCCCCCGTCATCCGTTATTCATGAGTGTGCGGCTCCCCGACTCCCCGAACCGATCGGCGCTCGTGGTTCCGTCTGCCGTGACATTTCCGCGTTTCGCTGTGTTTCGGTTCTTTGGGGGAAAAGAAGTAATAACAGAAACGGCCAACGCGCCGGCGGCCGGCTCCAGAACACGTGGCTGCACATCACTGAACCGGACAGAACCCGAGGGTCCAACCCTGTGGTACTAATGAACGTCCCGCTGCAGTGAAGACTTTAAAGACCTGCTTCCAAAACTTTAAGTACTGATGAGGACACAGCGCAGTAACCAACACGCCACGCTGACTCCTCTGTGACGGTACTGTGACTCCTCTGTGACTCCAATCTGACTCCTCTGTGACTCCACTCTGACTCCTCTGTGACTCCACTCTGACTCCTCTGTGACCCCCCCCCCCCCCCCCCCCCCCCCCCCCCCCCCCCCCCCCCCCCCCCCCCCCCCCCCCCCCCCCCCCCCCCCCCCCCCCCCCCCCCCCCCCCCCCCCCCCGTGCATGTGTGTGTGTGTGTGTGTGTGCGTGTGTGTGTGTTAGTGTGTGTGTGTGTGTGTGTGTGTAAGGCGTTGCAGTACATAAATTGCTGTGTGAGCATGAAGGCAGAGCCCTGTGCGCTGAGCCGGAGTGCTGCAAGGACATTAGTGATGCTGGGGGGGGGCAGTTGGAAGCGTAATGGCGTCAGGGCTGCAGAAGCGTTGGAGCGTCGGTGTGTGTGTGTGTGTGTGTGTGTGTGTGTGTGGGTGGGGGGGGGTGTGCCCATGCCGTTAGCATCCGTCGCCGCCGGGGTCCGGCCTTTCGGCTCATTAATTATTCAGTTTTATTTTATTATGATAATTCCAGAGTTCTCGTTTTGTTCCGCAGTCTCGCCGTCCCGCGTGACCACGACAACACCAACATAACAACACCCGCCACGGTCCTCCACCACACTCCTGTCTACCTCAGGACGTACTGTAGCTTTTAACATCCACTAGGGGGCGTGATTGAGATCGGATTAATTGATGTCATGGGGGGGCTGTACCAGCCAACCACAGAGCTCCGGCTCCTAGAGAGGCGGGAAGACAGATATTCACACCCCCTTGGTGTGTGTCTGTGGGAGGCTCCAGAAGAGTGCTTATAGGGTCAGGCACTGATGGCTCATGATCGCTGTTCTCATTCATCCCGGAGGTGTTTGATGGGGCTGAGAGCAGGGCTCTGTGTGGGTCAGTCCAGTTCCTCCACACCAGACCCCATCAAACGTTAGTGGACGGCGGGGCCTTCCCTAAACTCATTCTCTAAGGTTGGAGGCCACTGCCTGGGGGGGGTGTCTGTGGTAATGACACTGACTCTGAACTGGTCTGGTTTGGTTCCACCAATCCGGAAACCTTAAACACGTGGAGAACATGCAAACCCCACGGGACCCAACCACCAGTCTGGACACCGTGATTGCAGGAGAGCGCCTCCTCCAGACTCGGATCCCAGTCTCACATCAATACCCTGGCAGATCTGGACCCGCAGCCCGTACCCGGAGTGCCGGCCTCACTTCCCCCCAAACGGAGGTCACTCCGCCGGGTTCTGCGGCTCGTCCGGGATCAATTGAGCGATTAGGTTCTAATGAGACGCGCGTCATGTGCATTTGGGCAGATTTAGAGCGTCCATCCGTCATTGCCATCCCTCCCGTTCTGCTCGTCTCATTCCTTTAAGTTCCTTAAGCGATCCCAGGTCGTCTTGGGGGGGGGCGCGAACTCGTCCCTTATTAAAATTGAATGCAGAGTCACTTTACGTCATCAATCAGAGAGCTTCCAGTCGTTTACAGATGCACCTCCGGCTCCGGGGCCCGTCCACGGCCCTCGGCTGTTACCTTCTCCGGGACGATTAGTGGCGCCATTAAGGGATTGCTTGGTTTTCGTGACGGCTGAAATGGGTGTACAGCGCCCCCTTTATCAAACTCAGGATGCAGGACCGCCACCATCCTGCCTGCAGCATCCCGTCTCACTGATGGAGGACGAGGACGGAGAAGCCAGACGGTGCAGCGACAGAGGACCTGCTGTCTAGCTGGGACAGTGAGGTGGAGGCGTGTCCTCATACTTTCGTCCAAAACGGCTCACGGAACCCCGAGGTTCTCCGTGACCCAGCTGAGTGAACGTCCCGCCGTCTGTCGGTCATCCATACCAACTATTTTCGAAAATGTCCCGAGGCCCGTGACTCATCCCGGTCACCGAAATGTCTCGAGCGTTCCTGTCTCCGTACCAAATCGCCTGTTCTACGCAGCCGAAGGACGGGACAGGCCTCAGAATCACCTCCGTGGTCGATTTTGGGTTGACCGTATTGTCACTTCACACGTTCTACTAGAACCAGTGGACAGGAGCGTTGTCCACATCGTTTTGCTCTGGTGGGGTCTGCGGGGGGTCCGTTCTCTCGGTTCTCTCGGAGACGGTGTGAATGAATTGTCCCTCGTCAGGTTTCTTTTTAAGAAGTGCACGGTCAGCGGCGGCCGGTCCTGCGAAGGAGCAAGAGTGACCAATTATGTATTTCACTCATGTCCTTCAAGAGGAACGAGAGTGGAACCTTAAAGAACATGCCCCCGAGGACCCGCTCCAGGTTTGTAGCTTCACCTCGGTGCAGGTTCCGTGTTGGGTGATCAGAGTGCATCCCTCCGGCTGTCTCCCTGCGGAGACGCCACGTCCAAACGGCAGGAACGTCCGCCGCCGCTCTGGGCTTGACGTTCCGCGGTTCGGTCGGGAAGTCAACGCCGGCGTTTTCCGAGCCGCCGCCATCAGATCGATTTCAATAAAATGCCACGACGTGGTCGATGCGGCGGAACGCCGTTGCTGCGGGGAGACGCCCGATTCATTATTAACATCCTGAAGGAACCGATGGAGGAGAACCAGCCAGCCTGACCTTCACACCCGAAACCGGCATGTGGGATGGGGCGGGGTAGAGCACACCACCACGGGACAGTGTAGCGGTCGCGTCATGGCGGTGCCGACATAGAAGGTTCTAAAGAAAGTTTCTTGGTTCTAATGCAGGGTTAACGTCCCGCTGTTGGGCTTCCAACTTTAACAGTTTGGGTTTAGAACGGGGAACCTTAAAAAGCACGGTGTGGTGGCTTAGTGGTTTAGCATGTTCTCCTCTCACCACTACGGATTCCCGGTTCGAATCCCAATCTGGGTGGAGTTTCCATGTTCTCTCCGTGTCTGCGGGGGTTTCCTCCGGGTACTCCGGTTTCCTCCCACAGTCCAAAAACATGGATCAAGGTCAATGGAGTTCTCCAAATTGCCCCATATAGAGTGTGTCTGTGTGAGTGAGTGTGTGCCCTGTGATAGATTGCCCCCCTGTCCTGGGTGTATCTGCCCAGCGCCCGGAACGTTCTCCCCTGGATGGGCATGGGGAACACACCCCCCCCCCTCCCCCGCAACACTAGTAGAGAATAAAGTGGAAAATAATAGATGGATGGACCTTAAAAAGCACCTGAGGGTGTTAGGGCTGTGGTCGCTCAGGGGTTAAGGTGCCGGACCATCACTCTGAAGGTCAGGGGTTCGAATCCCAACACCACTGAAGCCTCAGGCCGGTCCAGTCGGTGAGTATTGGCGTCGGTGCAGGGTCTCGGGAAGCTCCTCTCGCCGCAGAACCGGATGGAGACCCCGGCAGTCAAACTGCGGATGCGCAATAAAAATCGACTCGGCTCGTCATAAAAGGTCCGGCGGCTCACGGCGTAATTTCATTATCGGCTCGTCAGAGTTCACCGCCTACTGCCCACCCCCCGCCCCCCGGCGTTTGCGCTCTAATGGAGCCTGCTCGTAGCCACCTTGAGAACTGCGACGCAAATCTCTCAAGCTCCACCTTGGCGCCGCCTTCCCCAGCGGATCATCCATCCGCCCATTAACGACCGCCGTCACACACACGCGCACCCCGCCGATAGATCACCCACCCGGCTCCCCGGCGCGTTTGCGGCGGAGGACCGAGGCCCGACCGCGTTTTGGCGCCGCCACGTCCGCCCGATGGCTTCAGAGTAAATGGATGCGACGGCGGCGTGCGCGCTCGTGAATGTTTTATGGCGCTGTTGGTTCTGCACGCGGTGGCGGCGTCAGGGGCTCACGCTATTTTTATGGACACATAAATGTGAACATGTGGAGTGCGGGCGCTTCCGCAGAACGCGCTTGATTAATGGACGCCGCGCCGCTCGGCGTGAAAATCGTCCGTGGCGGCCGTTCCGACGTCCGGGGGGAGGGGGAGGGGGAGGGAACGGCCGGCTCAGGTGTATCAGCAGCACTGGAGTGGGGGGGGGGGGGGGGGTGCTGATGATGCGTACGGCACCCTCCAGAAAAATACAGAGCGGGACGGTTCCAGTTTTTTTTGATCTACTCTGAACCTCAGGTTCCCTAATGCTGGAACCATCGACTCTTTGCTACCAACTAGTGGTGGACCTCTGTAATAGGTGTTCTAAACAGATGTTGTTGTGTGTTTGTTGGACCCGCATTGGGGTTCCGCTTTTGGTGTGGGCCCTTGAGGAACCCTCTGTGCTCCGTCCCTGAAACCTCACTGCTGTACATCTGCATAATAACATAACGATTAGAAGATGACATCACTGATGACATCATTAATCGATGGTTTTATTTTAGAAAGTGTAAAACAGAGGGTTCCGCGTCTTTCAGACTCGTCCACGCACTCGGCGCTTCAGTATAAAGTCCTGACGGGCAGCGAGGAACCCGCCGGAGCCTCGGTCTCCTACCTTTGTCCTTGATGGTTCCATTACGCTACATAATCTCGGTTCCTGCAAAGCGGATAAAAGAAAACCGAACAGAAATCCGTCCGGGACCGCGCGGTTCTCCTTCAGTCATGTTTCAGAGCGCCGCACTTCTGTAGGTGAAGTTCTCCTTCAGTCAGGCGTCTTATCTCTACAGTTCTGTCCAAATGTAAGAACCGACCCGAGGAACACTCTCCGTCTCCGAGATGCTCTGAATGTCACGCGGAACCGACTGCGGCTGGACAGACGGCACGATCGCGATGACATCTAGAACCCGATATATCTATAAAATTAAATATTATTTTAATTTGATCAGATTTTATTTCATACCATCAGAACATCAGCGTTACGCTAGAACTACATTCTGACATTTGCATAATATTATCAAATTAAGAAACACTCGTTCATTTTCAAACATGTTCAGGATCATATTACTGTAACGGCCCCCTGGTCAGATTTTTGTGATGACCCTCAATCAGATTACTTTATTGGCCCCCTGTCATATTTTTGTAATGACCCTCAATCAGATTTTTGTAATGGCCCCCTGGTCAGATTTTTTTAATGGCCCCCTGTCAGCTTACTTTAATGGCCCCCTGTCATATTTTTGTATTGGCCCTCGGTCAGATTTTTGTAATGGCCCCCTGTCATATTTTTGTATTGGCCCTCAGTCAGATTTTTGTAATGGCCCGCTGTCAGATTTTTGTAATGGCCCTCAATCAGATTTTTGTAATGGCTTCCCGGTCATATTTTTGTAATGACCCCCTGTCAGCTTACTGTAATGGCCCTATGGTCATATTTCCGCTGCTCGGACGTCTGATCTAATTTTTTGTAATGGCCCCCTGGTCGGATTACTGTAATGGCCCTCACATCATCCAGACAAAATAAGGGTTAAGGACCTTACTCAAGGGCCCACACTGAAAATTTGGGTGGACTCAGCTTGATAGCCCAAAACCCTGACCCCGGCACCACGGCCCCCGAGCTGTGAGCTGAGCTCCGTTGACAGAGTGCAGGTGTTCTTTCAGTTCTGAGTAAACGATCACCGAGATTAAAATAGTTCCTCTTTAATAATAATCTTCAGAGCCACAGAACCCAGAACAAACGGAGTGAGGATGAGGTTTGAGGTTGTTGCTTGTGTTTCTGTTCCTTTAAACCAATAAAGTCATTAACGGAGGACGGAACGGTTCCTTAGATGATGTGTATTTAATGACCGGAACCCCGCGGCGCACGGCGGATGAGGACGCCGTTCCGAACGGCCGCAGCGCTGCGTGCTGGGAGCTCATGCGTCCCGCGCTCGGAACGGCGCACGTGCCTCCGTGACATTTGGGTTGAAATAAAGGAAGCGGCCGACGAGGAGGATATTTCCATATTCCGGGGCTCTTTTTCGGCTCCGAAATTAAATCATGCACGCTTGAATAATAAGTATCGACCGGGTAGAATTTGAGATTAGTTTTTGATAAATGATGACATAAAGCCGGTCCTCGGTGTTTGGAGGACGCAGATCGTTGGACCCTGCGGTACGGCGCGGCGCTTCGCGAGAGAGTCGGCGGGAAGCTGAGGCTCGCAAAGGCGCGATCAATTATTAATGCTGTGCAGATTAGCAAGGGCGCCAACAAACACTGCAATGATCACCATCCATTCCAGAGAGAAAGAGCTGGGATAGGGGGAATAATGGGGGGGCAAGAGGGTGAGGAGAGCGAGAGAGAGAGAAGATGAAGATGCTGTTTACTCTGGACCCTCCGGGGGTCACCCAGCCCTGCTGGAAAAGGCCACGCCCGGCGAGTAACCACACTGCACTGCACACAGCCTGGCTGCTCAATAGGGGGCGCCTTCGTGGCTCATTAGGGGAGTTCAGAGAGGAGGCAAACAGCCCCCGCTGCTCGGACGTCTGATCTAATGCCTCACCGAGGAACGATGTGAGAGGGTGACTGAGGTTCAGGACCAGTTGACATTTGGCGAAGTCCTACGTGGCGCCTGATTAACGAGGCTGAAACCGAAGCCTCGCCATTTTAACCGCACGGCGTTTTATACGCGAGGCTTCTTTAACCTGCGAAATACCAAGACAGGTATTACAGCTGACGGAACCGTAATCAAACTAATCACTGAGTAACAGGATTCCGGTTTCTCTAACAAGCAAATACTTCCATCTAGTGGCCAAAGCACAGAACGCAGTTTATAAAACGGTGTAACAGGTTTAGTGCTGATCTGTTTATATTAATTGTATTTTATGATTTATTAAATAATATTGTAGGAGGCTTAGTGGTTTAGCATGTTCTCCTCTCAGCACTAGGGATTCCCGGTTCGAATCCCCATCTGGGTGGAGTTTCCATGTTCTCTCCGTGTCCGCGTGGGTTTCCTCCGGGTTCTCCGGTTTCCTCCCACAGTCCAAAAACATGGATCAAGTCAATTGAATTCTCCAAATTGCCCCATATAGAGTGTGTCTGTGTGAGTGAGTGTGTGCCCAGCGATGGATTGGCGCCCTGTCCTGGGTGTATCTGCCCAGCGCCCGAGACGTTCTCCCCTGGATGGGCATGTGGAACCCCCCCCCGCGACCCTGATAGAGGATGAAGCAGGAGATAATGGATGGATGAATGAATAAATAATATTGTATTGTATATCGCACATTGATACGAACGTGAAGCGCTCAGAGGGGTGTGTTATTGTTACGGCTTTGCAAACGGCTCAACCAATCAGATTTAAGACCCGGAATTACCTGTTTTTTAGATCTGATATGGTCTAAATGTTGTGCACGTGTTTCTTTGTTCCGACTTTAACGCAGTCATTCTCAACCCGCGGGCTTTGACGCACTGGTGGACCTTGGTATGCCATCTAGTGGGCTGCAGAGGCAGTGACAGGTCATTTTTGAGTCTTGTTGGGATACAGATTAATTAAGGCAGCCGAGTCGAGGTGAAGGTTCCGCTCTCTGTTCTTGAGAGGAGGTCCGACGAAGCAAAACCCGAACGCCTCAGAGATTTCAAAAGTCTGGCGTGTACGTTCTCCGAATCGCCGTTGCAGCATTAAACCCTGCGCCGCGGTCCCCGAGCTGCTGATTTGCATCTCTCAGTTCCACCGCTACGTTCTTTTTAATGACTGATTACTGGGTTCGGGACATGACCGCCCACCGAACGGTCCGGTACAACGACAGGGCAGGCGTGAAGAAATTGGTATTCGGCACATGAGGAGGGAGGAGGAATGGCAGCTGGATGTTTTAAATAGAACCTTTCCCCGTCGATCTGCTGGGAGAGATCTGCGCCTGCGAGGAACGGCGGTTTGCAATTAACTACAGCAGGGGGGCGCGAGGAGGAGGAGCCACGGGTGGAAGGAGACAAATCATAAATGCTGAAATATTAGAACGGACGAAAAGACAGGGCTATCTTGTTTAATATTCTGTGAAATGAGAACATGGTCCAATAGGTGGCGCCGTCATGGGCCATCTTGACCTGAGTACCTTTAGGCCATCCAGGGGACAACGTTTGGGGGCGCTGGGCAGATACACCCAGGACAGGGCGCCAATTTATCGTTGGACACACACTCACTCTATATGGGGCAATTTGGAGAACTCTATTGACCTCGAATCCATGTTTTTGGACTGTGGGAGGAAACCGGAGAACCCGGAGGAAGCCCACGCGGACACGGGGGAGAACACGGAAACTCCACCCAGATTGGGGATGCGAACTGGGAATGCCTAGCGCTGAGAGGAGAACATGCCAACCACCAAGCCACCGTGCCACACGAAGCGGGAGGGGCTGGTGAGGATGGGGGGAGGGGGGGCTTTGAACATGGCAGCAGGTGACCGATGATCTGTCCCGCCGTATCTGCGCCGAGCCGAACACCCCGCGCCTGCCATCCCCGGCCGTTTTAATCTCCGGCCCGAGTCGTGTCCCCCCCAATCCCCCCCCCACCGTCTCCCGTGCCCCGCCCCCGCCCGCCTTTTTCCTGCGATTGCGGCTCTGCGGGGATCCGGCTGAGAGCCTTGTCAGACGTGTGTGCTCAGATAAGCCGGGGAATTAGCGGCAGCCTCGGTGTCACCGCCGAGATCACACAGTTAATCGGAAACACACGGCGCCTGCAGCCAAACCCGAGCGCCCGCTATTAGAACCGTCCCTTTGCGAGCGGTCAGAGGAACGCCGCCGTGGACGGAAGCTCGCGGGGGCCGTACCGTAATCCGAGCGGATGAGGAAGGGGTCAGGGCGGGGAAGGGGGGGAAGTCCAGACGGGTGCCGTCCACAGATACGAGAACGCCCTTGGGTGCTGATGGTCAACTTATCTCAGCACTCTGCATATGGAGGGCTGGGATAGGCTTCACCACCCTGAGGAGCCGATGGGGAAACGTGTATGTCCTCTCCGCGCGGTTCGTCCATCACACGGAGGGCCGAGTACGTGGAGAACTACAGAATGGAACGGTGGAACTACACAGTGGTTTGGGAATCGGGCGTCTGCTGGACGCCTGCTGGACGTCCGACAGACGGAGGAGATGTTGGGAGGTGTCCTGTTGTCCCGAGGTTTCGTTACCTCGTTGCTCCAGAACCTTCTGCAGAAAACCCCGGAACCTGGATCCGCTTCCGTCCGTTGTCTGCTGTTCTAATTCAGGGGACGATGCCGTCCAACGGAAGCGTCCCCGCCCGCGTCCTCACAGATGGTCCGGGGTCGATGGGACCTGCGGATACGAGTGGGGGGGCGGTATGGGCAGATACGTGCCTGAAGGGCTGATTGGACGAGCTTGTGGACGGCAGGTTCCGGGGCGGTCAGATCCCTCGGCGCGGCCGTCAGAAATCGGCGAAACGGCGTTTGATGGATGAGACCCGGACGCGCGCCGACGGCGGTGTGACACGGAACCCCGATCCGACTCCGCGGCAGGAACGTGGCTGAATCATTACTGATGAGCCGATGGTGCGGAGACGCGGCGCCCGTTGTTTTATTCACCTCCCGCCCGCGAGCGGGGAACCGACGGAGACCCGGCGTTTGGACGTCTCGCATCGGGCCGCGTGTGAGACGACGAGGCGCTCGGGAAGGCGGAGCCGACGTTAGAACATCGTTAACGTTGCACCCGACCGTGGCGGCCAGGTTTTTGGGAGGTGCTATAGCCTATCCCAGCAGGCGCAGGCAGGAGTAAGGGACGGGACGCCTTCTGGCTGACAATCAGAATGTAAAGCCTCCGTGACCTCGTCCCCATCCCACACCAAGGGGTCCCCCGGTCCGACATCGGTGTCCGACCCCCCCGGACGCCCCTCTGGACGGGCCTGCCCTGAAGACTGGGTTGTGGCCTATTAGAGCAGACGGACCTTGTGACATCACAACGCAGGGCTTCCACCGCGGATGTTCTCGACAAGGAGTTTACCCGAATCTGAAACCGGCCACGGTGCCGTCGCGTTGTTTATGGGACATGTACCGCTACCTGCCACTAGGGGCGTGTGTGTGTGTGTGGATACTGGTATGATCCCTTTATTGTCACATGGTTTTCAGTAGGGCTGCAACAACCAATCAATTAAATAAAAAATAAAATCGATTATCAAACATGTTTGGCACAAAAGCAATGAATTTTGTTATCGCTTCGTTGCGCTGAAAAAAAATATATATATATTAAATAATTAAATAAAATAATAATAACAATAGCACGTCGAACAGATCGAGGTGGCGGCTTAGTGTTTTGCATGTTCTCCTCTCAGCGCTGGGGGTTCCCGGTACGAATCCCAATCTGGGTGGAGTTTGCATGTTCTCCCCGTGTCCACGTGGGTTTCCTCCGGGTTCTCCGGTTTCCTCCAACAGTCCAAAAACCTGGATTCGAGGTGAATTGAGTTCTCCAAATTGCCCCATATAGCGTGTGTGTGTGTGTGTGAGTGGGTGTGTGTCCAGCGATCGATTGGCGTCCTGTCCTGGGTGTATCTGCCCAGCGCCCGAAACGTTCTCCCGTGGATGGGCATTGGGAACCCCACCGCGACCCTAATAGAGGATCAAGCGGAATCGATTAATCGATAATTAATTATCAAAATAATTGTTAGTTGCAGCCCAAGTTTTCGGCGTTGGCGCTTAGTCTCCCTTAGACTTGCGGTCCGACATCGGTGTCCGACCCCCCCGGACGCCCCTCTGGACGGGCCTGCCCTGAAGACTGGGTTGTGGCCTATTAGAGCAGACGGACCTTGTGACATCACAACGCAGGGCTCCGAGTCGTTCGAAAGTCCCGACGTCTCTGAATCCGCCGCCGGCGTCTGACTGACTCACGGCTCCGGCTCTTCAGGCAATCAAGCCGATGAGGCGTTCACCAGGTGGCACGGGCTTTTGATTACACCCTCGGTTAAGACGTCTCGCATGCGAATAAGTGACGTGATCGTGAACGACTCTGACACAAAGGAAATTGCCACTCATATTAGCCACGGGCAGGTGCATTAGATTTAGGAGTCTGAAGGAACGGCACAATGAATCGCGCGCCTTGATTCATCGGCGCCGTGCCGGCAACGCGCTCCGTCATTCGGCTAAATAACGCTCGGCGGCGCCGCGTAAGTGCGACGCTCGAATTAAAACCTCCGGCACCCCGCGGCCGTACCTTCTTCCTCGAGACTGTGCTTCGAATACAAAGCGTCGCGGGCGAAGCGAGGCGCCGAAACAGATACGGGGGGCGTGCCACGGGGACGGGGACGGGGCTTGTAACGGGGGTGGGGGACAGGACTGAGCGACAGAACAGGTTTTTATTTCCGACGGCCGACGCGGTTCAATTAAACACTCTGTGCTTCGACTGAAGTGGACTGCGAACGGCGCCACGTCCCTCCGGTCCAAAACGGGCCTTCCCCAAACTGTTGTGATTGAGGTGTGCTCACATGATTTAGTATCTGAATATTTGTCCTTGACACTGCGAGGCAAATCGAATCGACAGACTGGTATCGCGGTATCGTATCGCCCGAGTCAGTATCTCCTCCCACATCGCGGCGCTCTTGGCACATTACCCCCCCCCCCCCAAAAAAAAAGTTTCAGGTTTCACGTATCCATACATTTCCAGAGGAAGGGGGGGTGTCCCTCATGCGCCTCCCCGGTCATCGTCGCAACGGTCAACACTCCCGGCGTCTCTATGACCGCGTGGGGTCCCTCCAGTCCTGTTGGTCGGGCCCCCACGGCGCAGTTTCAGGATCCCCGTATCCATGTCCCGGAGGGGGGGGGTGTCCATGTCGGTCCACCTGCAGGTTCACGGCGTCGGCTCCGCTTCCTCCGCTTGCCCCGTCCACTCAGCTTCACCTTCCGCAAGTAGGATAACCAGTCTGCAAGCCGGCAGGTGGCGTCCTTTGTTTTTTTCAGCACCAAAATGTAACAGGGGTGGGGGGCAGGAATGAGGAGCAGAGGCAGTACTGGGGAGGCAGGACTTGCGTCCTGTCGGTCGGGTTCTCTCTCCGCGGCCCGTGATCTCTCGGTATTAAAGGGCGTATATTTAGTGACGGCTCCGCCCACTTCCCCACGCCGCAGGTGAAGGTAGTCAGGCATTTCGGGGAATCGTGACTTTCTACGCAGCACCGCGTCCTATCCCGGCACACGTC
The DNA here is from genome assembly GCA_019802435.1 of Corydoras maculifer. Lineage (NCBI taxonomy): Eukaryota > Metazoa > Chordata > Actinopteri > Siluriformes > Callichthyidae > Corydoras > Corydoras maculifer. The sequence goes on from JAFMOD010000091.1 coordinate 533,953, forward strand.
CTTTAGCAAGCGATCCCGCAGCACGCTGTACACAGCACCGGACTTGTTAACCTTCCCGCCACCTTCCTCCATCAGGACGCCGATCCATCTGAGGCCGGAGCGAAGTGCGTAATGAGGCCGCATTAGCCCGAGAGCATTGTGTGCGCCGTCCAATCCGCCGTCCTCCAGGTTTCTGAGAGTTAAATTAAATGGCCGCGTATCGATCATGAACCTCGTAATGGGCCTTCGCTCACAAAGACCCGACCGCCGCGGCCTTTGTGCCGGCGGTGAAAAGAGAATGACGCCAGCGGCAAAGAGCCACTTGTGTTACTGCTCCCGCGGAAAAGTGCCATTGAAGGAAAATGTGTTTCGGCGTGGCGGGGGCTGGAGGTGGGGCTGGGGCTGGGGGTGATGGGGTGGTGGTGGAGGTGTCCGTGGGCAGGAGGGCTCCTGGTTTCCCTTCTGGAAACCGCAGCGTAAACAAGGCGGTTGGCGTCAGGGTACTCCATAACGGTGCGGCAGAACGAATGGGCACCAAACCCCGCGATTTCACCCCCACGGCCTCGTGGATCCTGAAACGCGCCAAAAAACGGCGAGCGCCAACGCTAACAATGCGTGAGTTATGTACATAAAGTATTCGGAAGCGGCCCGCTGTGAACGCTCATCATTCATTTATTCATCCGCCGGACCGTTCGTCCCGCCGCGACTCGCGGGAGGTCCGGAAACGCCGGGCGCGAGGCCGAGATTCATGGCGGGTGGGATGCCAGCGCGTCCCACATATTCACTCTGCCGGGGTGATTTATTTACCCCGCTTCACAATATGGATTGTTTGGGGAGAAATAAATAAGGCAGAGAGAGAGAGAGGAGGCACCGTGGATCTGTATCAGGACTCGGACGATACGATATGATACCACGATATCACGATACCCGTTAGTCTATTAGATTTGTATGGCGGTGTTGAGGATATATGTTCAGATTTTGAATCGTGTGAGTTCTCAAACCACACCTCTCTAACAACAGTTTGGGGAAGGCCCCCATTGCATGAAACCAGGTCCATAATTACATGGAGTGTGGTGTGGGTGCCACGGTGGCTTAGTGGTTTGCATGTTCTCCTCTCAGCGCTCTCCCGGTTCGAATCCCAATCTGGCTGAAGTTCGCATGTTCTCCCCGTGTCCGCGTGGGTTTCCTCCGGGTTCTCCGGTTTCCTCCCACAGTCTAAAAACATGGATCAAGGGCAATTGAGTTGCCCCATATAGAGTGTATCTGTGCAAGTGAGTGTGTGCCCAGTGATAGGTTGCCCCTCTGTCCTGGGTGTATCTGCCCAGTGCCTGAGATGTTCTCCCCTGGATTGGCATGGGGAATCCCCCCCCCCCCCACCACCCTAGTAGAGGATAAAGAGAAAGTGAACTCGAAAGTTCTCGAGTCTGTTTTGATTCGGAACGTCAGCGTGACTTTGAAGCTAGCTGGATGTGGAGAAGTAATCCGCCCCGCGTTCTCCAGCCGTTGCAGAGGAGCTGAGGGCTTCGCACCGCCGGCTCCGGACCACATACGACCCTAGCAACCGCGTCTCCATGCAGAAATTAAAATTCATTTATCCAGGCCGCGCCGCAGCCGCGTTCTCCTATTTTATTCATTGTGAATTCCCCTCAGCGGCGAGATGAATATCAATCCGGCCCTGTGGCTCCACACCGCGCTCGCTGCGGCGGCGAGAAACGGCTTCCACCGCGGATGTTCTCGACAAGGAGTTTACCCGAATCTGAAACCGGCCACGGTGTTTACGGGACATGTACCGCTACCTGCCACTAGGGGCAGGTGTGTGTGTGGATACCGGTATGATGCTGTCCCTTTATTCATTCATTCATTATCTTCCGCTTTATCCTCTATTAGGGTCGCGGTGGGGTTCCCCATGCCCATCCAGGGGAGAACGTCTCGGGCGCTGGGCAGATACACCCAGGACAGGGCTCCAATCCATCGCTGGGCACACACTCACTCACACAGACACACTCTATATGGGGCAATTTGGAGAATTCAATTGACTTCATCCATGTTTTTGGACTGTGGGAGGAAACCGGAGAACCCGGAGGAAACCCACGCGGACACGGGGAGGACATGGAAACTCCACCTAGATGGGGATTCGAACCGGGAATCCCTAGTGCTGAGAGGCAAACGTGCTAAACCACTAAGCCACCGTGCCGCCTGTCCCTTTATTGTCACATGGTTTTCAGTAGGGCTGCAACAACCAATCAATTAAATAAAAATTAAAATCGATTATCAAACGTGTTTGGCACAAAAGCAATGAATTTTTGTTATCGCTTCGTTGCGCTTAAAAAAAAAAAATTATAATATTAAATAATTAAATAAAATAATAATAACAGCACGCCGAACAGAACGAGGTGGCGGCCGCGGCAGCTTAGTGGTTTTGCATGTTCTCCTCTCAGCGCTGGGGGTTCCCGGTACGAAGCCCAATCTGGGTGGAGTTTGCATGTTCTCCCTGTGTCCACATGGGTTTTCTCCGGGTTCTCCGGTTTCCTCCCACAGTCCAAAAACATGGATCAAGGTAAATTGAATTCTTCAAATTGCCCCATATAGAGTGTGTCTGTGTGAGTGAGTGTGTGTCCAGCGATAGATTGGTGTCCTGTCCTGGGTGTATCTGCCCAGCGCCTGAGACGTTCCCCTCTCCATGGGCATTGGAACCCCCCCCCCCCCTCGCGACCCTAATAGAGGATTAAGCGGAAGATAATGGATGGATGGATGGAATTTCTTTTTTAATCCGATTAATCGAATAATCAGAAAAATAATCGACCAATTAATTAATTATCAAAATAATCGTTAGCTGCAGCCCAAGTTTTCAGCGTTGGCGCTTAGTCTTCCTCCTTGTAACTTTCTGTTACAAAAAGCAAATCCAATTGGCCATAGAGCCTCTCCACCTCTCCTCCTCTGTCTCTTCTCTGTGGAAGTCTATGTCTCTCCTCCTCTGTCTCTCCATTGTGGATGTCCATGTCTCTCGTCCTCTCCATCCCGGAGTCTTCTGACCCGTAGGCTTGCCGCTCCACCGGTATTATTAGGATTCGTCTCCCTCCGGTATTCCGCTTTTGTTCTAGGCCTCAGTGCCGCGGTCCTCCATTATCCTGACAGCTTTGGGATTCTGTGTGCCCACCCTCCACCCTCCACCCCTCCCACATCACCAAGTCCACCAACAAATGCCTCCAACACGCCCCCTGCGTACAGAATGAGCCTTACTGTATCCCCGTCTCCTGATCAATGCAGGACAGATAATACCTAAAGCGTGTTTCATTCATCAGTGTCGGGAGGTACGGGGGCTGCAGGAGAACCGGCGCGCGGGATAAATGAAGCGGTTGAGTATTCAGAGAGCGATGGATATGAGGCTGCGCCTCTTCTGCCCGTGGTTTCGACTGCGTGTCTCAGAAGAGGCTCTGACATATGGCCATGTGATCCGAGCGCCGCATTCCTGTCGGCGACTTGGGTTTGCCGTCGCTGAGGAGCGAGCGAAAACAAGAGTGAATTATTCAAAGTGCTGCACTATTGCACCAAGCTGTTTATGAAGCCGCTCTGATGCCGATGTGCATTGTGGGTCTGCCCCAGAAACGAGAGAGAGAGCATCACAGAACCGAAAATAAAGACCTGGAGTAGTGAGTGAAGTGTGGGTGGATGTGTGAGGGGGTGTGAGCGTGGGTGGGTGGATGTGTGAGGGGGTGTGAGCGTGGGTGGGTGGATGTGTGAGGGGGTGTGAGCGTGGGTGGGTGGATGTGTGAGGGGGTGTGAGCGTG
>JAFMOD010000091.1:595652-612960 GCA_019802435.1 Corydoras maculifer
CTGTCTGTCTATCTGTACATCTGTCTGTCTGCACGTCTGTCTATCTGTCTGTACATCTGTCTTTTTGTCTGTCTGTCTGTCTGTACATCTGTATGTCTGTACATCTGACTGTCTGTCTGTACATCTCTCTGTCTGCACGTCTGTCTGTCTCTCTGTACATCTGTCTTTCTGTCTGTCTGTCTATCTGTACATCTGTCTGTACATCTGTCTGTCTGCACGTCTGTCTATCTGTCTGTACATCTGTCTGTCTGCACGTCTGTCTGTCTATCTGTACATCTGTCTGTCTGTCTGTACATCTGTCTGTCTGTCTGTATATCTGTCTGTCTGTCTGTACGTCTGTCTCTCTCTGTCTGCACGTCTGTCTGTCTGTCTGTCTGTCTGTCTGTACATCTGTCTGTCTGTCTGTACATCTGTCTGTACGTCTGTCTGTCGGTTCTTATCGGTTCTAAAGTGCGTAGTCCATCTAAATTAGCGCCCTCTCTGGTCAATGGTCGGTCGATTTGGGACACAGCCGCGCTGTGATGTCACGCGTCGATGGAAGGCCTCGCGGCTGCCGCTTGGCGTCCGGTGTGAATCGTGGCCGGGGTTCTACTTGCTCTGCTAATTTAACTTTCATTATCACAAACAGCCGACCGACTGATCTGTTGTAATTATAGCTAACGATTCAACAACGACCAATCGAAATGAATCACCTGACTAATGACTGAATTTAGAGAATGAACAGCATGAAACATAAGAACGATGAAACCCAACGACGATGGACCCACATTTTGCACCGTACAGTACGGCATCGTTTATAAGGAATTCGACCCCTAGTGGCCTTCTGTGTAATTACACCAGCATGCAAGTAGAGAACAGCAAGTAGAACCCGGCCTTGAAACAGCAGTTCTACGGTGTTTATTAGTGCTGTATTTAGCATGACGGTCCTATAAGAGTGTGTGGAACCCAGAATTACCCAAAATCACCGCGGAACGTAACCGAGGCGTCTGAACTCGAACCCCGATGCTGATGTGTTTGTGATGGACGGGGGACAGATCGACCTATGTATCTCTGTGTATCTATCTATCTCTGATGTACAAATCTGAATAAGTGTATAGCTCCCCACACACACACACACACACACACACACTCCTACGTTTGCATGTGCCTACGTTCACCACATCATCATCCAAAGATCCTCATATGGGTTCAATCTGAAGCACAACCCCAGAACCTTTGGTTCTCCTGTACCATCTCCATCATCATCATGTTCTCCACCCTGAACCTGTGTGAACACAAAAACGAAAACAAGTAAAAACCCCCAAAATACAAGCGATGTCATGGATGTGATTCTGCTCTAATGTGTGTGTGTGGGGGCGGGGGTGGAGGTTTGGGAGATCCTGGTGGTATGGTTATGGAGAAGGTGGATTAACATCATGTGGAGGGAAGATCTCAATCGTTAACCCGTAGAGTGGTTCCTACAGACCCGCAGAACCAGACACCGGCGTTAGAACCCAGTCCCAAGAACCCATTTCCAAGGTTCTGGAGCGTTTATCATCACGAGTCAACGTGTTTATTTATTTGATCCATTAATTTTTATTTTTTTTTAAAGATTTATCATTATTATACTTGCAAAAGGGGCGGGGCCTATCCCAGTGCTCACTGAGTGAAAGGTCCGCAGTCCATCTGCACTATGAATCACACTCACTTAACACAATTGACTTTTTTCTCGTTTCCCAAATGATCGAACATGCCTGTTTTAATGACAGTGGAAGGAGAACATACAAAACCTCAGCCCGTAATCCAACCCAGATTCTGTTAGCTGTGAGGTGATGGTGCTACTGACTGCGCCACCACTCCGCCTCTTGGTTATATTAGTTTGTTTTATGATAATGTAGTTTTGTCCGGTCAGTAGGGCTCACTGTTTCAGCCGCAGTCATCAATCCCAGTGCTGCCTCCCACCCGTCAGACACACCCAGACGCCCTGAAGGGAATCCACACAGCCGCAGGGAGCACCCCAGCCAGGACTCGAACCTGGGACGCGCTTGCACCACCCCCTGTCTTTGGTAACAGAGGCATCCGAGTCGACCACCGTAGCTCCGTTACTCCTGATTCACGACGCGAGCCGTCATTAAAGAGTCTTGTGTGAATCGATAAAAGCGCATTTTCAGGTGGAGGATGAGTTACACGTCTGGTTCGGAGGGTAAACGGGCGACAGGCGGGGGGGTGAGGCGGCGCGGTGTAACGAGCCTGATGACCGGACGCTGAACCTTTTCAGAGCCGAGCCACAAAAAGCCCCATGATTCATTTTTCTAATAACGGCTTTGTGTTTATTGATTTGGTTTTCTGCTTCAGAAGAGATTCCTCAATCGGAATGTCCCGTTAGCAAAGACAGACGGACGGAGGGACGGGTGGACGGACGGCTCGCCGCGCTAAGAGGCTGTAATTGATCCGCCGGCGAAGCGAGAAGGTCACCTCCCTGTTTAGAAGTGGCGCTGCCAACACCGAGAGTGGCCCTGATTGCAGTCGAGAGGATGTTTCTGCTTTTAGAAAGCGATGGAGAAGAAAAAAAAACCTTCATTAAGGTTCTCCAGCGGTTCCGTGCTCGCTCACTCCGGCGGGCGGGCGGGCGGGCGGGCGGACGGAGGGATGGAGGGATGGATCAAGCTGTGGTCGTCGATTCCATTTAGAACAGTTTGACTACATTTTTTATAGATGGATTACCATTAGGCAGTTGGCATGTTCTCCTCTCAGCACTGTGGATTCCCGGTTCCCAGTTTCCATGTTCTCCCCGTGTCCGCATGGGTTTCCTCCGGGTTCTTCGGTTTCCTCCCACAGTCCAAAAACATGGATCGAGTCAACTGAGTTCTCCGAATTGCCCCAAATTGTGTGAGTGAGTGTGTCCAGCGATAGATTGCCCCCCTGTCCTGGGTGTATCTGCCCAGCGCCCGAAAGGTTCTCCCATGGATGGGCATGGAGAATCCCCTCCTCTGTGACCCTAATAGAGGATAAAGCGGAAGATGGGGGTGGATGGAGGCACGGTGGCTTAGTGGTTGACATGTTCTCCTCTCAGCGCTGAGGATTCCCGGAGTTTCCATGTTCTTCCCGTGTCGGCGTGGGTTTCCTCCGGGTTCTCCGGTTTCCTCCCACAGTCCGAAAACATGGATCGAGGTCAATTGAGTTCTCCAAATTGCCCCATATTGAGTGTGTGTTTCTGTGTGAGTGAGTGTGTGTCCAGTGATAGATTGCCCCCCTGTCCTGGGTGTATCTACCCAGCGCCCGAAACCTTCTCCCCTGGATGGGCATGGGGACCCCCCTGCGACCCTAGTATAGGATTGAGCAAAAGATAATGGATGGGTGGATGCTTTGTGCAGTAGGACACGTTCATGCTGGATCTTCCCCAAACTGTTGGAAATGCCGAAGTCGTGGAGTGAAATGAGGCATGGGATTGTACTTATATGGGAGAACAACATAACTGATGATAAGGACGGCTCTCCACATACTTCAGCCAGGACCCAATCCAGTCCGAACGGAACCCGGCGTGAGAACCCGGCGGCGCCCCCCATGAGCCGGATTAGTGTTGGAACTCGCCCCGGCGCGGCGGTACAGATCCAGGAGGGAGCGTCTGAGGGCGAAATGAGTTCAGCCCGAACAATCCACTCCACCGCCGCTGGAGTCATATTTATTCATGGCTGCGCCGCTCCGCCGCCGAGAACATGTGGAATTACACGGCGCAGAGGAAGCGCCGCCGCGGGCCATGACTGCCGTTATGCAAATGAGGCCTGCGTGCGGTGGGCAGCGGGACCCAAGGCTTTATCAAAAATTAACCAGTCTTCATCCTCGGCTCGTTCCGCCGTCGCCGTCGTGAATCTGAGGACATTTTTTAGAAACGCCTCGGCGAGGACGTGTCCGGAAAACGCCCGGCAAACGGGACAGGACGCCGGATCTCCCACGGGTACGACTTCAGACGGCGCCGCTCACGGCCGGTTCTGCGGAGATCGGACCGTCCCCGAAGTCTCTCGCATGTAGGACCTGTATGCTGGACGTGGGGAACGTGATAACCACAACGCCTTCAAAATGTTCTACCAAAACACACCCAGGTATCAGGACATCACCACAGCAAAGACACACAGCCGCGCCTTAAATCAAGCTGCAGGGGGCGCACTTACTAAAGATCGTTAACGTAAAGAACCCTGAGAGGCTTCTTGGTAGTTGTAAGGAGTATATAAACCTCCTCAGGGTCCTAAAGTGTAAGAGCGTCAAATGTCGTGGTTGTGGATTTGTTGAGGGAACACACACACACACACACACACACACACACACACACACACACGTCCCATTACAGAATCCAATACTATTAGATCAGATTCCACTATGACATCACCATTTGCCGGTGACTCTGTAGTTCTCCGTACGGTTCCCTTTCCCGTCGCAGCTGAAAATTCGACATCACGGATCCTCGTTCTTTTAACCAGTCGCCTGCTGGGACGTTCCCCATGACATGGACCGTATGGAACGTTCCTGAACCTGCTGTCATAACAGCTGCGTCCGCGATAAATCACAGCGACGACGCCCTCCGTGAGCGTGGAACCCGATGAGGAAGATATTTCCACACGCAGAACCCGATTAGTAATCACACTCAATAACGCCATCCAAATATTTGTGGGCCTCGTAAATCACAGCATCGCGACGGACGAGGCTAACGCGATGAAGATGTTCCGCGCTGAAGAGGACAGCAGTCCCCCCCGTCCCCCCCGTCCCCCCAACTCCCCAATAAGCACGTTTAACGATGACAGATTATTACAGAACGTCGGATGAGTCGGTCCTCACATCTGGCCTGACGAGATAATTAGAGAGGTGCGACGTTGCCGCCGTGTTTCTGCTGATTGGCGAGAAAGCTTTCGCAATTTAGTAATTTAGTAATTTAGTCATTTCCTGCCGTGTGATAAACAAACCGGCGTAAAAGGATGTGTGTGTTCTGTTGCTCCGTCGCCACCAAACGTGCCGGCCGGGCCTTTTCTCTCATTGTTCCGTTTTTTTCCCAGAAATAAAAACCCCTGTAAATATTAACACAAGCGCAGGTGAAAAAGGTCCGGCGTGTTGACCCGCGTATTGCTTTTGTTATCGCCACGCTGAACAAACTCCAGCGCCGAGCGTTTAATCTCCACCCGAACGCTCCGAACGCTCCGTCCGAAGACCTTTTCTTCACTGTGCGCGATGTTAATTCCATCCGAGGTCACATTTGAGGAAAAAGAACCTCATCAGGGTCACGTCGTCAGCAGCAGACCAACCTCAGGTGCTGACCACTGGTTGTTTATAACGTCTGCTGCGGCGTCATTAATCAAAAATACAAGGTCCGGTCATCGAACGGTGCTCTGGGTGTCCATCACGATGTCAGAGTTATGAGATGTCTGGAGTTTGAGTGGACCGTCATCATCTGTGTTCATGTTCAGAACGTATATCGTGTGTTTGGTTTATTTACGTGGCGTGTCTGTGGCTGTACTCACAGTGTAGTGACGGACTGCGTGTGCACACCACACTGTATATACCTTTAATAACAGAATTACCTTTAATTTGCTGTAAGGAAGACCATCAGTTGTATTAATGACTAATGTCTACATTTTTGTTTACCGGCTGCATATTTGTTTGCTTGCTGTATTTGTTTACTAGATTAATTTTTATTTATTAGCTGTGTTTTGGTTTACAGGATGCATTTTTATTAACTGGCTGTATTTGTTCACTAGATAATTTTTCGTTTATTAGCTGTGTTTTTGTTCACTAGATTATTTTTGTTTACTGGCTGTATATTTGTTTCCTATATAATGTTTGTTTACAGACTGTCTTTTTACAGACTGTTTTGTTTTAGATTTATTTTTGTTTATTAGCTGTGTTGTTTACCGGATGCTGTTTTGCTTGTTTACAAGGTTTATGTTTGTTTACTGTCTGTATTTTTTGTTTACTGTCTGTATTTTTTGTTTACTGTCTGTATGTTTTGTTAATTGTCTGTGTTTTTTGTTTACTGGTTGTGTTTTTTGTTTACTGTCTGTATTTTTGTTTATTGTCTGTATTATATTTTATTGTCTGTATTTTTAGTTTACTGGTTGTATTTTTGTTTATTATCTGTATTTTTTGTTTACTGTCTGTATTTTTAGTTTACTGGTTGTATTTTTGTTTATTGTCTGTTTTGTTAGTTTACTGGTTGTATTTTTGTTTATTGGCTTTCAGTTCACTGTGATTTAGTTTTTACAGAATGTATGTTTGTTCTGTTTGTTCGCCAGCTGTGTCGGTATTTTTTGTTATGGCTTGTTTCGGTAAAGCTCTTTATATCCCAGCGTCCCGTGGTTGGTAAGTTTGATGAGGAAGAACTTGACTGTTCCACACAGAGACTGGCCTCAACAATTTACGGTTCCACACTGGAAATTAAAAGCCGGGTTCTTTTGTCCGACCTCACAAACAGTTCAAGCTGCAAATGAGGACCCACAGGATGAAATGTGATAAAAGCACCTGCAGGAGTTACGTTGGATTCTCGGTTCTTTTATCCGTACGGAGGAATGAGCCGAGCTGCGGCTGTTTCTGAAAGACGGCATTTAAAAAAAAGAAAGACACGACCTTCCCTTTAAAAACCAAACATGATGAGTTTAAAGACATTTGAACATTAATACACTATCACAAGGATAGTGCAAGGACAAACAACAACCTCCGGGAGCGCTGACGGGCTCCACGCCGCTACGTCGCAGTCAAGGACAAAAATTACGGCCTTAAAAAGCGGCACTGTTCTCCGAGTCAGTTCTCCAAACACGAACCCAACAACCAAACGAATGTACCGTGAATATTTCATTATACCACATTCAGCACAAACCCAGAGGCTCATCGTCTCATCGATTTATTTCAGTTAAATGAAATCCGGTCATAATTATTAATCCAAACAGACTTCAACACATTCAGCAATCGTTAAATCAGCCGTTACAGAACATCGCCGTCCTCTGGTCTCAGCTGACGTCTCTTAAATAATGTTAAACTTTAAGTTTAAATTAGTTAAATTAGTTTATCGTAGCCGAAACACCTGATGGCGTTAAATCCGGTGACCTGCTCTGAGTGCTGTCTCTTTTAAGTACATCAGGGAAAGTCCAATGTTTTTAGTCCGGCGGTCTGAGGTTCTCATTGGAGCATCAACGCTGGTAGAACTTTGTCCTAAAGTGCAGGTGTACAAAATTTGGTAAGCAGTGACCTGCCCACTGTCTATACCCCATCAATGCCCCATCATTGCCCCATCAATGCCTCATCTACACCCCATCAATGCCCCATCTAGACCCCATCGATGCCCCATCTAGACCCCCCCCCCCCCCCCCCCCCCCCCCCCCCCCCCCCCCCCCCCCCCCCCCCCCCCCCCCCCCCCCCCCCCCCCCCCCCCCCCCCCCCCCCCCCCCCCCCCCCTCAAGCCCATTCTAGACCCCATTAATGCCCCATCTAGACCCCTCCAGTTCAAGGTTATTATGCATCTTGCAGTCTTTATTTCATGACCATATAACCCTTGAGAAGAAGTTGGTTTTGGAGCTGCTGTCTCCACGAACGTTCCAGATCAGTGTCTCCTCCTCTGTCTCCTGACTCTGTCCTGTATTTCGGCACGAGACAGTCGTCTACAGAGCTCCCCTTGGAATTAGGGTCCTGTTTGTCCTTACAGACCCCTTATGTCCCAAACTGGTCCTACACTTTTTAAACAGCGTTGATCTCCACTGGTTTGGGAAACACACACTTTGCACTTCCGTGAATTCCCTTCTTGGTTCTGCGGCACGGGAGCCCATCGATTCCCATCTTTATTCTGCACCACACGCTCTGTGCCATGGAAGTCAACGTGCTGCGGACGGCCGCAGAGGACAGGTAGAAGATCAGAGGGTCCAGACAGGCGTTGAAGGTGCTGAGCAGCAGAGCCTTGTCCCTCCACGCCGGACTACGCCTGGTGACGAATCCTACCACGTGCGAGACGTTGTACGGTCCGAAGCAGAGGGCGAACACCAGCAGCGTGCCCAGCGCCAGCCCAATGGCACGGAGCTTCCGGCGCCGGCTGATGTTGGGCAGACGGGATAGGATGCGGATGAAGCTGACGTAGCAGAACGTGCAGATGAGCAGCGGGATGCAGAACAGCACAATGCACAGCTCCAAACGAACCGGCAGCAGGATGCGCAGCTGGGCATCGGTGAACTCCTCGTAGCAGACGTTCCGGGGTGGCGGACCGGCGCCGGTTGGGTTATAGTACGGGACGATGTACACGATGCTCAGGTGGATCATGGACAGCATCCAGAGGAAGACGCTGGCCATCACGGCGTACATGGGGCGGCGCCTCAGCGAATGCTGGATTGGATAGGCCACGCCCAGGTAGCGCTCCACGCTCACCGCCGTCAAGAAGAACGTGCTGTTGTAGATGGTCATGTAGAAGACGAAGCCCGACAGCGGGCAGAGGAAGTAGGGCATGTGCCAGCGCATGCCGTCCACCACCTCCTGCATTTTGAACGGCAGGAACAGCAGGAAGAGGAGATCTGAGACGGTCAGGTTCAGCAGCAGGATGTCGATGGGCACGGGCTTCTTCCACACCTTGCAGCTGAAGGTGTAAAATGCCAGGATGTTGCACGGCAGGCCGGTGATGAACGTGATGATGTAGACCGAGAGGCAGAGGATGGTCTCGCACTGCTGCATCGTTGGCCTGCAGGACGTTCCTCACCCTCACGACCAGCTTCAGTTCATGTCTTTAGAACTAAAAAAAGAAAACACAAAAAATGAGGCGAGTGAGTCACTATGTTCTAAAGGCGACGCCAGTGTCCACAGGACTTTATAGACCGAGAGGACGTGGGTGGACTTACCCAGAACCAAGTGAAGCGGAACCAAAAAGTACAAAAAAAAATACACATATTTTTAAATACACACTGTTAATATTTTCATTCTACCTCATCCTCACACCCTCAACCTGCTATTTACTGTCAGTACACCTGGTTAACTAGCAGCTGGTTAATAAAACTTTACATTACTTTACAGTTGCTCTGTAGTAGACGCATTTCTCACTTGGTTGGGGTCCGAAAACGGGAACTCTCACTGTACAAGAGAGCGGAACACAATCCCCCGAGTCTGGAACTTTGGGAAAAGTGATGGTAGAGATCATCGTAGTGGTGGTGTTGGTTAATAGTGGTAGTTGTAATGCTGGTAAAGGTAGACATAGTAGAAGGAGAAGAAATAATAACAGAGTGTGTTGGTTGTAGTAATGGTAGTGATGGTAGTAGTGGTGGTAAAGGTAGAGTTAGTAGAAGTAGTTCTACTCTACAAGTAGTAGTAACAGGGGGGTGATTGTGGTAGTAGAAGTGGTTGCAGTGTTAGTGTTAGTAATGGTAGTAGTGGTGGTGGTAAAGGCAGTGTTAGTAGAAGTATTTAGGTTGTAAAAGTAGTTGTAATAGTAGTTTTATTGGGGTCATTGAGGTAGTAATAGTCGTATAAGAACAAGTAATAGTAGAGTGTAGTGGTAGTATAAATAGTAATAGCAGTAGTGGTGGCTGTGGTGATGGTAAAGGTAGGGTTAGTAGAAGTAGTCCTACTCTGAGGTAGTAGTAATAGGAGGGTGATGGTGGTAGTAGAAGTGGTTACAGCGTTAGTGTTAGTAATGGTAGTGGTGGTAAAGGCAGAGTTAGTAGAAGTATTAGGGTTGTAGAACTAGTTGAATTAGTTGTATTAGTGATCGTAGAGGTAGTAACAGAGATAATAGAGATAACAGAGATAATAGAGAGTGTAGTAGTAATGGTAGTGGTGGTTGTATAGATAGTAATAGTGGTGGTAATAAAATGGTCTTTAAAGCACCTGTAGGTGACATAATGCTTCACTCTGATTGGTCGTCTGTATCCCGAGTTCCGGTTCCTTTTTGTTTTTCACTGAATGTGTTAAAATTCCTGAAGGTGTCTTTAATGTTACAAACAGAAACTTCCTGACTCGCTTTACAAGATGTTCGAAAAGGTTCCACCGGGACTCCGGTCCCGAACATCGAGACGGGACTCGTTCTGGGAATTTCACCAGCTCTTCTTCGCGATGTGACGACTCTCCACCGCGTTGTTCCCGTGGACGGCTGCCGCGTTCTGAGGTAGAACCTGCTGTAACTGCTCCTCCGTCGCACCCCGATCCCTCGCTGTCATTGGCGAACCTGGCCCTCTGCCCGAAGTGTGCGAGCTGAGACACTGTCGCCGCCGCCGGCGAGTTCGGGCTTTCACTTTTAAAGAGACGATGTGTGTTTCACGGATCGTTCCATAAACTGAAAACCCACGTGTATGAATGACTTTATCTCTGACTTTAATGAGACGTTTCAGCCAGCCGCACGTTCCAGAATCTAGATTATTAATTCGCCACGTTCTCTGTGAGGCTGATGGATGAGGTTCTTTCACGGCCGAAAGGTTCCGGGTTCGATTCATTTACATTTACATTTGGTCATTTATTGGACGCTTTTATCCAAAGCGACTTACAAGGTGAACACAGCACAACATCCCTGGACCGTGAAGGTCAAGGACCCACACTGGTAACCTTAGTGGACCTGGGATTTGAACCCCCAACCTTCAGATTGACAACCCAACACCCTGACCACTGAGTTACCACGATTCCTGCTCTGTTTCTCTTCATTTCTGTCCTACAAATCCAGACCCACGCCGTGAGAATGAAGCGATTTAGGATTTACCTCTGTGACGACTGAGGAACGTCGCTGGGTTCTCGCCTCTGGAACCGAGGTGATGCTGGCCGCCGGGATTCCTCAGGTCTGTCTGGCTCCTCCAGCTTTAAAGCGGCGCTGACGCCTCAGGAGTCTTTCATTTTCGCTCTCTGAGAAATAGACAGTGGCTTGCGCAAGAGCAGAATATTAGGATTGATGTAACGCGGCGAGCGCCGGGTTCTCCCCTGCGCGAGAGTCGCTGGACGGCTCTCTGTTTGGTTCTGGTGGCGGTGCTCTCAGCGCGCCGCCGTGTTGACTCCCGTCCGCCTCACTTGCTCGCGCACTGTTTGCTCTCGCTGCTCAATATGCATCACGTCTAATGGAAAATTAATTAAAAAAAAAAGAAAAAAACATCGTCCGAACGCTATCTCTGCGGCGACGCGGCTGTGGAGGGTTGTCATGTTGGACGGGAGCGTATATGAGGCTTATCAGGATCCCTCCACCTTTCGGGCGGGTCCTGTCTCAGATCAGAGGAGAGGGAGCCGTGATCAGAGGAAATGAACTGCAGAGAGGATGAGGATGTGGCACGTTTACAATGTTTACCGTGCCGCCCGTTCACCTCTGTCCTCGATCGCGCCTCACCGTTGCGTAACCGCTCATTTCGGAGAACCCCGTCGCCGCCCAAGGAGCCTCCGTCTTTTTCTCCGTCGGATTTACAGAGAGGCGGCACGGTGGCGTGGTGGTTTGGCACGTTCGCGTTTCCATGTTCGCGGACTTTACATGTCCTCCCCGTGTCTGCGTGGGTGTCTTCCGGGTTCTCTGGTTTCCTCCCACAGTCCAAAAAACATGGATCAAGTCAATTGAGTTCTCCAAATTGCCCCATATAGAGTGTGCATGCGTGCGTGTCTGTGTGAGTGAGTGTGTGTCCAGCAATAGATTGCCCCCCCTGTTCTGGGTGTATCTGCCCAGCGCCCGAAACGTTCTCCCCTGGATGGGCATGGGCAACCGCATTGTGAGGTCGGGAACCGATATCCAGAATCACGATACACATTTAATTGATCTTATCGGTGATGAATCTGCCTGACCCCCCACCACCCCCCACCACCACCGTGACCCCAGTGGAGGATGAGGTGGAAGGCAATGAGATGAGATGATTTGTGCTTCTTGTTTCACTTCATCCTCAGTTCCTGCTCTTCATGTTCTAGATTTCCACTCAGCGGGTGGATATTAAAATCTCTGTTTTTTTATTTGTTCTGGCTGCTGTTTGGCGACCCGAGAGTAAAATGTAAACACAGGTGCGATCGGGCTGCCATTAATAATACACTCAGCAGAAAGTAATCACAGTGGAAATGAGCTGTGTGTGTGTGTGTGTGTGTGTGTGTGTGTGTGTGTGTGTAAACACCCATGTTGCATAAGCAGCTGTGCTTAAAATTACCTCCAACCTACTACATAGTGGGCAAAAAACTAAGTAGACAGTGAGCATCAGAGTCAGGATTGGTTTAATTAATGGAGTTAACGTTAGCTCAGCCGTGTCTGCTGTGGACGCTGCCTTTACCCGCCACTAGGAGGCAGCGCTGTGTGATGGAAACGTTCCTATAAGGATCAGGTCTGATGGAGTTGCACCTCCTGACCAGCAGGAGGCAGTGAGGAGAGAACAGGCAGCGCTTGTTAAGTGGAATTAGGTGTAGAACTCCACTTCCCAGCGTTCCACGGGGCAATTAGACCAACGGGCGTCACCTGTGAGGCGCAGTATAAATAGAAAACCACGCGGCGGCGCTCTGCGGCTCCTTCAGAGGAGTTAAAACAAAGGAGCTGTGAAACGAAGAAAAGCCGAATGAAACTGTTTATTATGGGATGGCATGCCTGAAAATAACGTGTTCACTAAATTTACTATGTAAATAACGAGCAGTTCTCACATTTTGTTTCCCCTTTTTAAACGTCATCTTATGATTTAAACCTTTACTTTTATTATTACTATTTTATCTTTCGTGTGTGTGTGTGTGTGTGTGTGTGTGTGTGTGTGTGTGTGTGTGTGTGGAGATCTAAGTTATTCCTGTAGGTGGCATCACTGTAATAAACTCACACATCAAATCTCACCAAATCAGGTGGAACACGCGGCTTCATCCTGCTTTAAATATGCCGAGGTTGCAATATTCCTGAGAATCTGTTTTAATTGAGAACATTAAACAGAACCCTGACGAGACAGCAGCTGGAACCTGCGGAGAACATGCACAGGTCACGCTGCAGATGTTCACCCCTGAGACTGGGAGGGAAATGATGCACGTTGTAAAAACCTTTACTGATGGTCACTGTTTTTCATTCATTCATTATCTCCCGCTTATCCTCTATTAGGGTCGCGGGGGGGTTCCCCATGCCCATCCAGGGGAGAACGTCTCGGGCGCTGGGCAGATAGACCCAGGACAGGGCGCCAATCCATCGCTGGGCACACACTCACTCACACAGACACACTCTATATGAGGCAATTTGGAAAATTCAATTTTTGGACTGTGGGAGGAAACCGGAGAACCCGGAGGAAACCCACGCAGACACGGGGAGAACATGGAAACTCCACCCAGAGGGGGATTCGAACCGGGAATCCCTAGTGCTGAGAGGAGAACATGCTAAGCCACCGTGCTGCCCGTTTTTTATTATTATTATTAATTAATTAATTAATTTATTAATTTTTTTCTATTATTTATTATTATTTTATTTTATTATTATTTTAGAGAATCGAGACATGACATTTAAACATTCGTTTGTTTTCTGTGTTTGTGATTCTATTCCATACAAAGTTGGACGAATGGGGGGCGCCCCCTCATGGGAACAAGACAAATAACGATTATCAGTGTTATTATTCTGCTGTTCCAAAGGTTCCTCATCGTCTGACCTTCCTCTCTGTTGCGCTTTCACATCTTTCTGTAAAATCACAACCACGGATTTGTGTGATTCATTGTGAGACTCTGACTCTGAATCGTGTGTGTGTGTGTGTGTGTGTGTGTGTGTGTGTTTGGACACTGAGTGTAAATTTCATGAAGGTAATGAATCATTATTGCTCCTCTCTTGTCCACTTTGTGTTATCGGCGTCCCCTTCTCCTAAACAGCAGCTGGCCGGCCGCATGTTTCCGTTTCTGAACGTCGTGAACAAACAGAGCTGATAAGGTGTTAAATTCTCAGCAGTGACGACGAGGCTTTGAAAAAGAATTCACTCCTTTATTCCACTGCGATGGAAAATCCCAGTGTGGGGAGTACGTGAGTTTCCTCATTCTGTACAGCACACACAGCTCACCGGGGTGGAGGTGTCAACGCTTCAGTCTGCGCAGCTTCCAGTTTTAAATGAGAACGTAGGACACACGGCAGAAATTCCTCAGAGCCTCCTACAGCTGTGCGTTTGATAGGTTCTCCCTGTGTCTGTGTGGGTTTCTTCCCACAGTCCAGAGTGAGGACCACCGCTATTAATGACCTGGTATACATGAAGCGTCTCGCATCCAGGATCGTAAAACATCTGGAGAAAAGTCAGTGATGCAGATGTTTATCTATAAGAATTTATCTGAAAGAAGCTTCCATGTCTATATAACTATAGTTATATAGATATATGTCTAATAACTATTAATAGTCTAATATGCTATATGTCTAATAACTATTATTGCTTCTGCGTTTGGAGAAACAGTTTGGGGAAGGCCCTTATTATTTTCACATCAACTAATTATGAACTTTATCTACACACACTATATAGAAAATAAAGTACCCAGACCCCCACTCATGCATTTCGGACAAAATCATGCTTCCACCTTTGGGGAAACCGTTTGGGGAAGGCCAGATTGGGGGAGTTTTTTAGGGCTGTTGTTTGAGATGTATCAGAATGGCGATTGTGAGCCGCTTGTCCATTATGTGTGTATGTCCTCTCAAACGTCTGGATGAACAAAAAAAAACACTGGAGTTGTGTGAAGACTGGAAGATTAGTGTTTTAGCAAAAACAACCTGAAGTGTTCGTTAAAAAAAAACAAAGACAAGATTCAAAGAACTTTATTTATTTAAGTTTTTATAAAATATGAATAGAAATTTATAAAAGAGAACAAACTGCATTAAATACAAAAAGTAGAAGTCCTGGCAGATGCAATTGTATTTAATAAATGCTTAATATATATATATATATATATATATATATATATATATATATAGGCAGCACGGTGGCTTAGTGGTTTAGCACGTTCTCCTCTCAGCGCTAGGGATTCCCGGTTCGAATCCCCATCTGGGTGGAGTTTCCATGTTCTCCCTGTGTCTGCGTGGGTTTCCTCCGGGTTCTCCGGTTTCCTCCCACAGTCCAAAAACATGGATCAAGTTAATTGAATTCTCAAAATTGCCCCATATAGAGTGTGTCTGTGTGAGTGAGTGTGTGTCCAGTGATAGATTGGCGCCCTGTCCTGGGTCTATCTGCCCAGCGCCCGAGACGTTCTCCCCTGGATGGGCATGGGGAACCCCACCGCGACCCTAATAGAGGATAAAGCGGGAGATAATGAATGAATGAATATATATATATATATATATTTTTTTTTTTTTCTTAAGTCTTTTATAGTCACTCGTATCTGAAAACTTCTGCCGTCCTGGTCCACAGGTCCATTGTGTTGCGTAACCAAAAGGCCGCGGTATGTTCTGTTGGGTTCCACAGTGCAATCCAAGTCCTTAAATAAAGACCTCTTCATGTGCAAACTGCAAGTCACATCTTAAAACTGTAAAATGATTAGTTTTTTTATTATAGCAGCTTTAATTAAGTCCTCTGTTCCTCTGGAGAGTGAGGAATCAAACTGGTTCTATGACAGATGGCGTACAGGAGAAACATTCATGGGGTCCGGACCCCGGGTTCCCGGTGAGTGCAGCAAATCGAAGTCGATGGGCTACAAATCGGTGCCGGTGTGCAGCTGATTGTCGCGGGAGCTGTAGCTCTGCGTGCTCTCCTCCGTGACGGTGCAGTTGATCTGCGGACAGTTCAGGATCCCCCGGCAGACGGAGTGGTTGAGGCGATGGCCGATCCTCCGCAAGATGCGGTTGAAGGTCTCCCTGAGGGTGGAGGAGGAGAAGTAGAAGATGAAGGGGTCCAGGCAGGTGTTGAAGGTGCTGGTGAGGACTGCGTACACCCTCCAGTCGGGGCTGTACCAGCCGACGAAGCCCACCACGTGAGAGACGTTGTAGGGCATGAAGCAGATCATGAAGACCAAGAAGGTGGCCAGAGCGAGCCCGATGGCCCTTAAGCGCCTCTTGCGGTTGATGTTGGGCAGGCGGGACAGGATGAGGATGAAGTTGGTGTAGCAGAAGCAGCAGATGGTGAACGGGACGCAGAAGAGCACAATGAAGAGCTCCAAGCGGACGGGCAGGAGGACGGTCAGCTGCTCCTTGCTGAACTCCTCGTAGCAGACCTCCTTTTTGGCGGGGTCCTCGTCCGTATTATTGCCGTGATCAAAGTACTGCATGATGTAGACGATGCTGCAGTTGCTGGCCGATATGATCCAGAACATCACGCTGGCGATGATGGCGTTCCGGGGATGGCGCTTCAGCTTGTACTTTATGGGGAAGGCCACGCCCAGGTAGCGCTCCACGCTGACGGCCGTCAGGAGGAAGGTGCTGTTGTAGATGGTGGTGTAGAAGATGAAGCCTGAGAGAGGACAGAGGAAGTAGCTCATGGACCATTTCATGTCGGCCGCCTCCTTCATGCGGAACGGCAGGAAGAAGAGGAAGACCAGGTCGGAGATGGTGAGGCTGAGCAGGAGGACGTCCAGGGGCGTCGCCCTCTGCTTTATCTTCTGGATGAAGATGATCAGAGCCAGCAGGTTGGCCGGGACGCCGATGATCAGCGTGATGCCGTCCACGGCCAGGACCAAGTTACTGTGCTGGGCTGTCCACAGCATCGTTGTGTTCTCAGGTCCTCAGGACGTCTACGAAAACAGAACAACAGGAAGTTTGACTCATTTGCTTTATTTAATCAAACCCATTCCTCCTGGAGGTGAAAGCGGTCTGAGGTCCAGGGCCCCAAACATGACGAGGAACCTGACCATCCCACACCCAACCCTGAGTCCAGACCTCAACTCCATTCAACAGCTTTTTTTTTTAAGAGATGAACTAGAACTGAGATTGAGAGCCAGGTCCTTTTCACCCAACATCAGTGTCTGACCTCACCACTGCTCTGCTGGTCTGAGGTCCAGGGCCCCAAACATGACGAGGAACCTGACCATCCCACCTGAGTCCAGACCTCAACTGCATCCAACAGCTTTTTTAAAAATTATTATATTTTATTTATTTATTTTTTTGAAGAGATGAACTAGAACTGAGATTGAGAGCCAGGTCCTTTTCACCCAACATCAGTGTCTGACCTCAGCACCGCTCTGCTGGACGAATGGACAAGTATCCCCACAGACGATTAGGAATTAGCTAAGCGAGAAATTTCGTAAAAATCAGCATTCCAATTCGTCCCGAAACTTTGAACAGAGCTGTGGGGGGCCTCTCAAACCACATCCGTTAAAGCACACGATTGCAGTCATGCTGGAAAAGGAGATGGTGCTTCCCCAAACTGGAAAAGACCAGAATGACAACAGGCCGTAATTCCTGTCCTCGCCGCGAAGACGCCGCGGTGCGAGAAGCCTGCGGTGCGAGAACGCCACGGTGCGAGAA
>JAFMOD010000091.1:616177-636273 GCA_019802435.1 Corydoras maculifer
CTGCGCCGGATTTGTGTTTGTTGTGTTCGTTATATGACGTTAAAGTTGGAGTTCAAGGTCATGTCATGTATTTAAAGAACGTTTTTTTAACAATCGCACATCGGCACAAGGCAGCTTTACAGTCTAAAACCCCCAAAGAGCAAAAGGAAGCGGCGGCGGCAAGGAAAAACTCTATGTTGTTTATTATTATTATTATGAGGAAACCTTGTGAGGACCGAGGCTCAGTGGGAGACAGCCATGTACAGACTGTGTGGTGGTCATGTGACCCGTATTTAACAATTGACAGGTGACACTATATGAGTCCATTGGGGGCGTCCTGCAGGACCAGTCCAATAGAACTCCAGGTTCCGTGGCCGTAATCGGGCTTCGCGGAACCACGGATGAAGAGAAATGGAGAACCGAGGTAGCTCATGATGCCTCAAGAAGGCACAGGACGATCTCCGGGACCTATCCCATCACACCGCCACCCTCAGGCCCTCATGATTAGAACAGATAGACATCGGAGCGGTTCTATCTCACGTGGATGCGTTATTATTGCTCCGATTAATAAGTGTGTATTGTCTTTACAGAGTTGTAAATTTGGCTTGGTGTGTGTGTGTGTGTGTGTGTGTGTGTGTGTGTGTGTGTGTGGGTGTGGTGATTTCTCTCACATCCATTAATATCATGATACCTAGGAAGGGCGTGGTATTGTGCGCATCGTTACAATAAGAAGGTCCCGGACCCCGAGGCAAGGCGGACGAGGTCCTTTCTGTGTGGCATTTGCATGTTCTCCCTGTTTTGGGCCAACGTAGACAGTATGCCAAGATACAGCACCCCTGAACCGTCCGTCCGTCCATTATCTTCCACTGTATCCTCTATTATGGTCGTGGGGGGGTTCTCCATGCCCATCCAGGGGAAAACGTCTCAGGCGCTGGGCAGATACACCCAGGACAGGGGGGCAATTTATCATTGAACACACTCACTCACACAGACACTCTCTATATGGGGCAATTTTGATAACTCAATTGATCTTGATCCATGTTTTTGGACTGTGGGAGGAAACCGGAGAACCCGGAGGAAACCCACACGGACACGGGAAGGACGTGGAAACTCCACCCAGATTGGGAGTGGAACTGGGAATCCACAGCGCTAAAAGGAGAACATGCCAAACCACTAAGACAAATACCTCAACCACTGGAGCCATATGGATCAAAGGCCTGGCTCACGGCCCCGTCAGCAACACTGTGTGAGGGTTCGCACCCCCCCAACCTTCCATCTACAGCTCATCACCCAAAGCACTAAGCTGCCACGCCCCCTACTGCTGATTATACCGAAGACAAAATTCCAATTAAAGACGCGGATTAAAAAGCGGCGGGTTTATTCCGTCGGTACGAGGCGGTGCCTCGCGCTGGCGGCTTGCTGACCTCACCAGAGACATTTTTCCTGTCGCATTTTATTTATCGCACAATTTTAGTTCCGCCTTCATGGACTGGACCCGCCGTCCCGTCTCCGAGCGCTGAACCGAATCCCCCGTCCCGGCGTCCGCCAAGTCGATCAATGAAAAAAACGTGTCCCTCCTGAAGAGCGCTGTCAGATGCTCGCGGTCTCTGGACACTTGGTGCAGCCTGTCGTCGCCAAGATAACAGCAGGGGTGCTTTAAAGACGCTTTATGAAGGAATCAAGGATTTTAACCAGATCTCCAAAATCCCTCTGAGCTGAGGAACCCCACGTGGTGGACCTCGGAGAGGTGTCTTCAAAATGTAAAGAAATGAACCGCAAAAAGTAAACAAAACGGACACCGGACCTGTTAGTGACACAATTCTGACCAAGGGGTGTGGGGTGTGTGTGTGGGGGTGTGTGTGGGGGTGTGTGTGGGGTGTGTGTGGGGTGTGTGTGTGTGTGTGTGGGGGGGGGGGGGTTCATACCACTCACTTTACCTCACACCAGTGAAACTGTTCAGGTCAACCTTTATTTGTCCCACAACGGGGGAAATTCACATTCAGCAGCAGATACGTTGAAAGTCATTAGAACAGATTTAAAAAAAAATGTAAATAAGGAAAAATGTAAATAAAATTAGAAGTTATATTATATATTCAATTTTTTTATTATATTTTTTTATATTTTTTATTATATATTATTATATTATAAATCAGTTTTTTACAGTCCTACAATAGAGGAATAAAATGACGCAGATATTGCACATATAGAATCTGATAAAGAACGTCATGGTGGCTTAGTGGTTTAGCATGTTCTCCTCTCAGCAATAGGGATTCCCGGTTCAAATCCCCATCTGGGTGGAGTTTTCATGTCCTCCCCGTGTCCGCGTGGGTTTCCTCCGGGTTCTCCGGTTTCCTCCCACAGTCCAAAAAACATGGATCAAGTCAATTGAGTTCTCCAAATTGCCCCATATAGAGTGTGTCTGTGTGAGTGAGTGTGTGCCCTGTGATAGATTGGTGTCCTGTCCTGGGTGTATCTGCCCAGCGCCCGAAACGTTCTCCCCTGGATGGGCATGGGGAACCCCCCCCCCCGACCCTAATATAGGATAAAGCGGAAGATATTGGATGGATGGATGGTATCTGATTAAATATCAGACACCGATGATGAAGAAAAAACGTCACGGTGTCAGACGAGGTTGAGGTCAGGGATCCGCGTGGAACTCTGTCAGTGATGCTGGAACCCAATCAAAGGCCTTCCCCAAACTGTTGGATTCGTTGATTAAGCGTTTCGACTCGTTTAGCGCAAATTGTTTGAGTTTCGCGGCTCGTGCGTTTGTTTCGCACCGCGTTGCCCACGCTGGTAACCTCAGTGGAATTGGGACTCAAACCCCCGACCCTCAGATCGGTTACTGCTGACGAACACAAGCAGATTCATTCCATCCCTCCTAATCTTCTGCTTTATCCTGTACTAGGGTCACGGAGGGGGGGGGGGGTTCCCCATGCCCATCCAGGGGAGAACGTTTCGGGCGCTGGGCAGATACACCCAGGACAGGGGGGGCAATCTCACTCACACAGACACAGAACCGTAGGGGGTGATGATATTCCATGTGGGTTGGGGCCGGAGGAGGACATTTAGTTTCTGATACGTTTGCAGTTCTTAAAGAGGAACCTCTGCGTAACGAGGTGCACACCAGATGACGAGGACGCGATCCAGAGATTCCGGATTTGACGGAACATTATGTTTTTTTTAGAGCTGTAACATTTTAAGGCTTTTTTTTTTTTAAATAAGGACGGCGGTGTGTGAAACTTCTCCTTTGAGGACGTTGTGTAACGACCCAACTGGCAGTTTGTATGTCGTGCGGCCGCAATCGATTCTTCTTCCTTCATATAATTCTGCTTGTAGAGCGGCACGGTGGCTTAGTGCTTTAGCATGTTCTCCTCTCAGCACTGGGGATTCCTGGTTGGAATCCCAATCTGGGTAGAGTTTCCATGTCCTCCCTGTGTCCGTGTGGGTTTCCTCTGGGTTCTCCGGTTCCCTCCCACAGTCCAAAAAAATGAATCAAGGTGAATTGAATTCTCCAAATTGCCCCATATAGAGTGTGTCTGTGTGAATGAGATGTTGCCCAGTGATAGATGGGGATTGGTTGGGTTTGGGTTTTGGGTTCTCAAGTTTCCTCCCACAGTCCAAAAACATGGATTCAAGGTGAATTGCCCCTATATAGTGTCTGTTTGTCTGTGTGAGTGAGTGTGTGCCCTGGCTTGGGGCCCGAAACATTTTCCCCTGGATGGGCATGGTGAACTATACCGCCCCCCCCTCCCCACGACCCTAGGGAAGTATTACATTGAAGATGATGGATGGATGGATGTGCGTGAGGTAAATCCCCCGAAAGAGCAGCAGTGACGCAGACTGAAGAATGAGTCATTTCGGAAAAATTATGGGATGCCCAGGTCACCACGGCTCGCCATATGGCGTGTCGAATGTCAGGCGCCCGCTCGCAGGGCATCGTGTTTTCGGTAAAGTGACTGAAGGTGACTGGAAGGGCGCGTAAGGAGCGATGGGAGGCGACACCCCCCTCCCCCGGCTCTGCATCTGGTACTGTCGGAGCTGACGGATGAAGCTCCGGAAAAAATGACACCGATCTCATAATCACACCCGAAGTCCACGAGCGGAGCCCACGAGCCGGGCGCCGTTTATTGCAGCAGGTTTATTCGCACGCCCCCGATTCGGCTGATTGAAACCCCGCCGGTCCCCCGGCCCCTGCAGTCTCGTGACTCACATGCCACCGCGGTTCCGCCACCAATATTTACAGGCTTTTGTTGCCGTGCGTGGACTCGCTCAGCCAATTACGGACCCTCTGAGGCCTCTGGAATCTCTCTGCATATTGGATTCCGCCCCTCGGATCAGATTACACGCCTTAAAGGGCCCAGATAATAACCTCCGCCCGAGATTAGCTTTTAATTACTTTAGCATCGGTTTAAAGGCTACAAATCACTTTACCTTCCTGACTTCGGCGTGCAGGCGGGGATTGAAATGCGTCGGTGTGTCACGGAACGGCGGGATATGTTTGATGTTTACTACGTTCAGAACAAGACGCTCCGCTAAGCCGTGTGCAGCGAAGCTAGTTCACATATTAATGAAACCGTGGATGGAGGACCCTCCACCCGGCCTTAGTCCGATGCGAGGAGAAGCTCATCCCTGGGCTCAGGCCTTTACAGAACCCGGGACCTTTAGAGTCTGACTGTAAAAGGCTTAATATTCAGAATAAATTTGCTAAATTAAAATTTTATATTAAAACTTTTTATTTTGCGCAGTAAACTCGATGGCTTGGTTAAATGAAAGGGAGATTTCTTTTTCGGGAGATTAGAATTAAAATAGTTTGTTTATGTGTAAATAAAGGTTGATTAGGACCGATTTCACGTCACGCATCGTTAGACATAGCAATGTCTCCCTCTAGCGGCCAAGAGCCGTTCTACACCCTGTGTAACATGTAACTGACATTAAATATTGTTATATTTTATTACAAATAATTATATTAATTCATTCATTATCTTCCGCTTATCCTCTATTAGGGTTGTGGTGGGGTTCCCCATGCCCATCCAGGGGAGAACGTCTCGGGCGCTGGGCAGATACACCCAGGACAGGGCGCCAATCCATCGCTGGGCACACACTCACTCACACAGTCACACTATAAACGGGGCAATTTTGAGATTTCAATTAACTTGATCCATGTTTTTGGACTGTGGGAGGAAACCGGAGAACCCGGAGGAAACCCACGCAGACACGGGGAGAACATGGAAACTCCACCCAGATGGGGATTCAAACCGGGAATCCCTAGCGCTGAGAGGAGAACGTGCTGACCACTAAGCCACCGTGCCGCCAAATAATTATATTCTTCATGCAAATCGTTTATATATTATCTAATTAGAGGTTGTAAGGGCTGCTGGGGGCTATCCCGGTGCTTATGGGATAAAAGGCAGGCACACATCAGCAGTCGGTACAGGGCCATTTGAGGATTTCAGTCCACTGCACAGGCATTTTTGCATTTTTGGAATAACCGAGCTCCTCGGAGAGTGCCCAAACATAGGGAGAACATGCAAACTCCACACCGGACCTTACCAGTTGTAAAGGTACAGGTGGAACAGACACCGATAGTTTTCTGTAGAGGGTCATGCAAAGGCTAAACCACTTCCCACAGAGGTGACCCACAACTGGCTGCCAGAGATCTTGAGACCAGAAGCGTTGCACCAACCCCGGAGCCTATCCCAGCACACTCTTACTCTGCTCTTCACAAGCTGGACTGGATTTCAATGAGCACTTTTCTTTTAACTTTGTCAAATCAAATGATTTTTGAATGTCTTACCTCGGCGGCGGTGATGGTGATGGTGATGGTGATGGTGATGGTGATTGCGGGGCTGATGGAGTTCCACCTCTGTAATCGGAAGGTTTGTGCTTTTTCTTTTTTGTGAGGTCGGCTGCATCTCAGACACTTTATCAGGAAACTGACGCGTCTTCAGTAATGCGTTGGCCTGTTAACCTAAATATACTTTGACTTCCTTTGCATCTAGATTAGCGGCTTTAAAAGTGTCTGCACAGTTTAGAGTTAAATGTGGCATCATACCACATGCACAGATGCAGTCAGTCCAGATGCATGGGCTGAGGTAATGGGCCTGAATAAAACTCCTGATTTGCAGGACGCTGGAGCTCCATCCCACATCTGTATTCTGCATCTGGGTTTGGACGATTACACCCTTCCATATTTCTGGTCTTGTCTTTTGACCCTCATGCCTGCTCCTGCGTGCATTGAGACCTTTGCTTAGCGCAGTGTGGAGGATCTCGCATGAGCTGCACATCGTCCTGCCCTCCACCCCATTCAATAATTTAGAGATGAATCGGGAATCTGACTCTGAGCAGGATTTCCCTCATGCTGAATCGGCGTCTGTGTTCTTTTGGACTAAATGGTCTGATTTCCATCAGCGTCTTGGCTCGCGGGTGCGGATGCTAATGGAGTTTGAGATCGAATCTGCGGGATGCTGTTATTAAAACGTGTCTTTAGAAGGGGGCGGAGTCTTTAATGAGAGGGTTCGCTTGTGTTTTGGAAGACCGGCGCCTCGTTTGCAGTAGTGAGTTGCAGAGGCAGAGGTCTCACAACAGACCTCGAAAAAAAAGATTAACGCCTCTGCCTTTCAGTCCTCGGGATCCAGGTTCGAATCCTGATCTCGGTGGAGTTTCCATGCTCTCCCAGTGTCTGTGTGGGTTCCCTCCGGGTTCTCCGGTTTCCTCCCGCAGTCCAAATACATGGATCAAGTCAATTGAGTTCTCCAAATAGCCCCATATAGAGTGTGTCTGTGTGAGTGAGTGTGTGCTGAGCGATAGATTGGCGTCCTGTCCTGGGTGTATCTGCCCAGCACCTGAGACTTTCTCCCCTGGATGGGCATGGGGACCCCCCCCACGACCCTATAGAGGATACAGTGGAAGATAATGGATGGACGGACGGTTCAGGGGTGCTGTATCTTGGGTGTATCTGCCCAACGGCCGAAACGTTTTCCCCTGGATGGGCATGGGGACACCCCCCCCCCCCCCCGTGACCATAATGGAGGATAAAGCGGAAGATAATGGATGGATGAATGAATGAATGGCTGCTCTAAATGGCCCCTATATAGTGTCTATGTGTGTGTTAGTGCCCAGGGTGTATCTGCACAGTGTCTGAAATGTTCTCCCCTGGATAGGCATAAGGACCCCCCCCCCCTCATTAAAAGTTCTGAATAAATAAAGCATCATGGGCGCTGCAGGACTGAATGCTGCAGCAGCAGCAGCAGTTTCCTTCCAGGAAGTTTATTTCCGACCAAAAATAAGAAGCTGATCTGTGAGCTGTGTCATGACAGCGGCGTCTCGGTTGTTATTTTTACCGTGAGGAACCGTTCGACACTCAAATTTTTACTTGTTCCTCTAAAGTCACTGCTTCAAGCATCGGCAGGAACAGTGTCATGGTTGCTTTCTCCAACATCCTGCTACCCCAGCTTAATCAGTATTGCCCCTGTTTGGCCCTGGGTTTATATTTTGGTTTGATGCAGCCTGTTTAATTAGTTTTCCTTATTTGGGTAAATATAACCCACAGACTGATTCTAACACAGGAAGAGGAGAAAGTCATGCCTCGTCTCGACCCATGCCCGTGATGACGTGTCCTCCAAATGGTGCGATTGTTAATGCAGATGTAATATGTCGCGTCTCTGAGTGCAAAACACCAAACAAAACATTGTGCACATCGCCTTGTTATAAGTTTCCTCTGTGCACAATCACCTGTGCTGCTACTCAAAGCATGTAGAGGTGATTAAACCGCTGGTTGGAGGTTGAAGAGAGTACATAAACCTCCTCAGGCTCCTGAAGAGTAAGAATGTCAAATTGCCTTCATTAAGATTTTGTTGTTTTGTTGTTGTTATTCAGTGTCTGTATGGAACCTACCAATGTTGTCTGCCACTTATCATTTAATTGAGATCATTTATTCTAGTGAAGGTTTACAACCCAAAATATCTCCTTTATTTTCTTGATGTCATCTTATCATACCAACTTCTCCAGTCTGCATTCATCTAAAGTGTCCCGAATACTTCCATCCATCCATTATCTTCCGCTTTGTCCTCGATTAGGGTTGTGGTGGGGTTCCCCATGTCCATCCAGGGGAGAACGCTTTGGGCGCTGGGCAGATAGACCCAGGACAGGACGCCAATCTATCACTGGACACACACTCACTCACACAGACACACTCTATATGGGGAAATTTGGAGAACTCAATTGACCTTGATCCATGTTTTTGGACTGTAGTAGGAAACCCACGCAGACACGGGAAGAACATGGAAACTCCACTCAGATTGAGATTCGAACCACAGCGCCGAGAGGAGAGTGTTCTAACCACTAAGCCACCGTGGTAACCGTAACCATCCCGATTACTTAATACATTTAAATACAGAAATAAACAGAATAACTTTATTCAGCTCAAGCTTTATAATACAGTTTAAAAAAAAAATATATATATATATATATATATATAAATATATATATATATATATATATATATATATATATATATATATATATATATATATATATTAAGGAAATCATACTTTTAAAATTGCACTATTTTGAATTCAGCTACATATACAATATACAATATTTACAACACGTTCATCTCGATCCATCAGACTGAAGCGAGGTCGCACAAAGCCACGAAAATGAAACCATCATATTTTCATAAAAGTGCAGCAAAAAAGTGTCCCGTTTCCCGTTGCGTGCCATCTGTGCGCTGGTTATTGCACGCGCCGATGTGCAGCGGGCAATTCTCACTCTCGTTCGTAACATAAGTGTTGGCTGTTAGAACCTCGCTAGTGGAAGTAAGCTTTGTGGAATTATGAAACCATTGCACCGTATAAAAGCAGCGTTAGGGTTTAAAGTCTGTTGAGTTTCTTCCTCACAGTTTTAAAGGGTTTTCAAAATAATATTCTAGTAGATAATGCACACATCAACACAATATGAATGAAAAATTACACTTCATCTTTAAGAAACAACTGAAAACATACATATATATGTTTTATATATATATATATATATATATATATATATATATATATATATATATATATATATATATATATATATATATGTGTATTTTTTTGTATTTTTTTGTATTTTTTTAAGTAAATAAATAAAAAGGATGGGATAATGATCAGGTTTGATAATTCTACAGTGTAGCTGTTTTTCTCATAACGATTGACTTGGGATGTTCTCATTTGTAAGTCGTTTTTTTGTATAAAAGCGTCTGCTAAACGTCTTAATGTAAATATAAATGTAATGTGTAATGCCTTTATACAGAGCTTAGATATACCCCAAGCAACTCGGGCTCAAAGATCCGACTTAAATGCCAAAAAGTGCAAACAGAAAGGGCTGGAGTTCGAAGCATGGACCGTCTGAGCGATCCGTGGTCTCTAGAACGACAATTAAAGGTCAGGACCTTTAAACTAGGGCTCGGCTGCAATAAAGAATCGATAAAATCGGTGATCAACTATTAAAAGGGTTGTCAATGAATGTCGATTCACGATTTACGTGCTACTCGCTTTGTTGTTTCCGCCTACGTCACCTGCGGCGCTTTGTCAACGCGGGGAAAATACATCCCTTAAGCTAATACTGTAAATAAAACCCTGACATTTACTGACCTGCTTAAACCGTGTTATAATACTCACTCTATACTGTCTTACTCATTCCAGAGAATTACATAGCAAACGATTATTAATTTTATTTATTATTTTTTATTTTGTTTATTCCATGTATTTATCATGAATTATATTTATTGTGTTTTAATCTATTATTATTTGCACTGTTTTTCAATGATATGGTTCTGAACTAGGGTTAATCGAAAAATCCATCCATCCATTATCTTCCGCTTTATCCTCTAGTAGGGTCGCGGGAGGGTTCCCCATGCCCACCCCGAGGCAGGGCGGACGAGGTCCTTTCTGTGTGGCATTTGCATTTTCTCCCTGTTTTGACCCAATGTAGACAGTAGGCCAAGATACAGCAACCCTAAACCGCCCGTCTGTCGGTTATCTTCCGGTTTATCCCCTATTAGGGTCGTGGGTATGTGTGTGTGTGTGTGGGGGGGGTTTCCCCATGCTCATCCAAGGGAGAACGTTTCGGGCGCTGGGTATATACACCCAGGACAGTGGGCAATCTATCACTGGGCACACACTCACTCACACAGACACACTCTATATGGGTCAATTTGGAGAATTCAATTGACTTGATCCATGTATTTGGACTGCGGGAGGAAACCGGAGAACCCGGAGGAAACCCACGCGGATCCGGGGAGAACATGGAAACTCCACCCAGATTGGGATTCGAAACGGGAATCCCTAGTGCTGAGAGAAGAACATGCTAAACCACTAAGCCACCGTGCCGCCCTATTCTAAGAATGATGGGGCAATTAATCGATTATTAAAACAGTCTTTAGTTCAGACGAGTGGTGTTTCGAGGGTAGGGTGGTTTCCCCCTGCGACAAAACACGGGGTAAAAGCACCAATGGGCCCACTGATGACTACCAAATGTTTTTGTCCAACTAAAAGTCTGTGCTCGTCTGTAACTGATTGTCTCGGGAACTTTCCATGGACTGTTTCTCCTCTCCACCGGTAGGACTGGAACAGCACGCATTGCGGAAAGCGGAGAGATGCAGGCGATTCGAAAATTCACTTAAGAGCCGTCTGAAGTTCTCCCGGAGTGCCGAGGAGGAGAAATAGAATATGAACGGGTCCATAGACGCGTTCAGGGTGCTGGGAATAACGGCATAGACTCTCCACTCCGGACTGTCGTTGTTTACGTATCCCACAACTTGGGACACGTTCAACGGCATGAAACAGATGCCGAAGACCAGGAAGGTCATCAGCGCCAGACCGATGGCTCTGAACCGCTTCTTGGGTTTGAGATTGGGCAGCCGCGAGAGGATGATGATGAAGTTGACGTAGCAGAAGCAGCTGATGGTGAAGGGAATGAAGAACAGCACAATGCCGAGCTCCAGACGGAACGGCACGAGGATCTTCAGCTGCTCCTTGCTGAAGTTCTTGTAGCAGGTGTCGCTGTTGAAGGAGTCCAGCTCGGTGTTGTTGTGTCTGTAGTACTGCATCACGAAGATGATGCTGCAGTGTCCCATGGAAATCAGCCAGAAGAAGATACTGGAGATGACTGCGTTTCGAGGGTGCCTCTTGATCTTGTACTTGATCGGGAAGGCCACGCCCAGGTAGCGCTCCACACCGATGGCGGTTAGAAGCAGGATGCTGTTGTGGAAGGTGCTGTAGAAGACGAATCCCGAGAGCGGACAAAGAAAGTACCTTAAGTTCCACCTCCTGTTGACGGCCTCGTGGGTGCGAAAGGGCAGGAAGAAGAGGAAGACCAGGTCGGAGATGTTGAGGTTGAGCAACAGCACGTCCAGAGGCGTCGCACTCTGTTTGATCTTCCGAATGAAGGTGTAGAGAGCGAGCAGATTCGCAGGAAGGCCCGTGATCAGGGTAATGCAGTCGATCACTATGACCCATATTCTCATCTCCTGAGACCACGGCATGGCCACCTCTCAAGTGATCTGTAGATACGAGGGAAAGAAAATAATGAGAAACGTGATTACGGTCCCTTAAAAAATCGCCGCGTCATCATTTCACAAGATAACTCATGCTACGGCATTCAGATTACCGACCATTGCTCTTTTCTCAGGGTTACTGTAAGTCTGTCTCGGGTAACGGCGTTTAGAGTAGTGCGTCATCTGCAGGGCGTCACTAAGCGGGAACAAGCATTTACTAAATCACTGAAGATTGAATTTGATTAAATTTAGTTAAAAAACAAATTTTTTTTTATCCGAAATGCTTACTAGACACTTTTTTAGCAAGCTCGATTTTAAGGCTTCGTGTACATGAAGTCTTATTGGTCGATTTGGTTTTAGTAATTGATCAGTGAAGTGTGAACAAAGCACTGAAGTAGTGCGTCACGCTCTAGTTGTTATGCCCAGATATGGCACGCTGGGTCGAAGCAGGATGTTCAACGGCAAAAAATAAACTGGGTTTTCCCAAAAAAAAAAAAAAACCTTTTATTTTCTGTCGTGAACTCAGACTTTTTCTGTGGAAATGTTCTCCTGAACTTCACCCCTAAATTATTCATTCATTCATTCATTATCTTCCGCTTTATCCTCTATTAGGGTCGCGGTGGGGTTCCCCATGCCCATCCAGGGGAGAACGTCTCGGGCGCTGGGCAGATAGACCCAGGACAGGGCGCCAATCCATCGCTGGACACACACTCACTCACACAGACACACTCTATATGGGGCAATTTGGAGAATTCAATTGACTTGATCCATGTTTTTGGACTGTGGCGGGAAACCGGGGAACCCGGAGGAAACCCACGCAGACACGGGGAGAACATGGAAACTCCACCCAGATGGGGATTTGAACCAGGAATCCCTAGCGCTGAGAGGAGAACATGCTAAACCACTAAGCCACCGTGCCGCCTTAAAAGAATTAACAGAATCAAAAGCCGTTAAACCCTCAAAGAGCGAGCCGAAGCGACAGTGGCAAGAAAAAACTCCCTGTTATGTTATTTTAAGGAAGAAACCTTGTGAGGACCGAGGCTCAGTGGGGCCTCACACGTGGAAATATAAACATCGGGTTCCGGACATATTTATGGCAGACCGTGAGAACGGGGATTTGTGGAAAACCACATTTACCTTATTTAGACATGTAAATCTGACTAACACGGCGCCATCTACAGGACTTCAGTGTTCTATTTAAAAACCCGCTGAGAGGTCAACTCGAGATCTTTATTCTTTAAATCCGTGATGAAGACCCATGAGCTGTTTAGGTTAAAATTAGACCGTGGTTTCTCATCAGGACCTCAAGTCTCACAGGTCTCGAGGGTTCTAAAAAACAAAACCCTGTTTACCTCGACCGCAGGTGTGCGGTGTTTGTGGTAACTACTGCTCAGCTTATAGCTGGACATGATGACTTATCATCTCAGTCTCGTCTGGTTTCTGATGGACGTTGGACGGCAGAACTACTTTAGATCCTGATGTATTAATTCCGGATTAATAAATCATAGTTTAATTAATTAGTCAGATCAGGACACTTTGCTCAGCTCTGCGTTATATAGCGGTGTACGTACGTGTGTACCTACGTGCCTCAATACTTTTTATACAGGATATATTTCCTGCATGGCTTGTAAACATGTCTTTTTCCACCTGCTGAAATCGGTTGCACGATCTGCTCTAATTTTAGTTTTTCCCTGAATCTCTTTGCACCTATTAACTTTATAGATGTGTGAAAGTGAAATGTCAAAGGAAACGTTTTTTTTTTTTTTTGCTTTTTAATGTTTCTACTCGGGCGGCACTGTGGCTTCTGCACGTTAGTGGTTTTAGCACCTTCTCCTCTCAGTACTGGGGATTTCCCGGTTCGGATCCCAATCTGGGTGGAGTTTCCATGTTCTCCCTGTGTCTGTGTGGTTTTCCCCCGCAGTCCTGAATCAAGGTGAATTGAATTCTCCAAATATAGAGTGTGTTTGTGTGAGTGAGTGTGTGTGTGTGGCCCAGCGATAGATTGGCGCCCTGTCCTGGGTGTATCTGCTGAGCGCCCGAGACATTCTTCCCTGAATGAGCATATCCCCCTCCCCCCACGACCCTAGTAGAGGATAGAGCGGAAGATAATGGATGGATGGATGTTCCTACTCAAATATGTTAGCAGGACCACAGGGAGGGTCATTGCTTAGTTTTATTCATGTACTTGACCCCCAAAACTC
This sequence comes from Corydoras maculifer, assembly GCA_019802435.1. NCBI lineage: Eukaryota > Metazoa > Chordata > Actinopteri > Siluriformes > Callichthyidae > Corydoras > Corydoras maculifer. The sequence goes on from JAFMOD010000091.1 coordinate 629,900, forward strand.
CAGAGGTACTAATGGGCGCTGATGACCTTCAGTTGTAAAATAGATTTGAACCCTGGATCATCTTGCTGCGTGGCAAGAGCAATAACCACTACACCACTTTGCGACCACTTGGGAAACAACTCATGATTATCAAATGTATGCATGTCTTCTGTTCCATTGCTGCAAGTTTATAAAACCAAGCAGCTGGCCATGCATTCCAAATTGATGGGAACAGTTTGGGGAAGGACTTGTTTCCATTCCAGCATGACAAAGCATGACCCATGAAATTTGGTGACCCATGAAAGTGTATTTGGTGAGGAAAAACTTGAGTGTTCCGAACCGAGTTCTAACCTCAACCCCAATGCAACACCTTTGGAATGAACTCTGACAGAAATCCTGAATCAGAAATTCAGGAATTCAAATCAAATCAAATGAAAAATTTCCTCCGACACTCAGTGTGTGTGATGTCTTCTGTCCACAGACAGTTCAGTGTAGTTACAGTTCAGTTCTCTGTGATGGATGATTCTCAGAATGGGCTCCACTCAGAAGAAGTTATTCTAAGATATTAAAATTCTGCTTTAAAAGATGCTGCTAAAGATTAGTTTTTGTTTTGTTTGAGGTTCACTGGAAATTTTATCTACGTGCTACAAATAAATTATAAAGTTATACATTTCCAATGATATTAAACATGACACGACCGAAGCTCCTCAGTTTGCTTCAGCAATATTAAAAAAATATATTGACACAATTTCCCTCCTCACTGCTCATGTTTTGTGTTTGTCATAAAGTTTAAAAATTGGAAAAAGATGTATGTTGGATTTTGTCATAACTCAGAACTCTTGATGTCCTGAAAAATCACTGAGGTCATGTGATATACTTAAGTTGTTTTATATGTAGGATTTATGTATTTTTGCATCTAATTAAAAATAGTGTATTATTTTGTTAAGCTATAATAATAATTATATTGTATATCTAATGTCTTCAATTAAAATCGTTTTTTTTTTTTTGTTATTTAAGTTAATTACTTAAATAAACCTGACCTCAATTCAAACCCCTCACTTTTATTAGAATCCAAAAATCAGTTTTAAATACGAAGCAGAGTTCATCAGTCTGACATCAGGACCTTGTGATGTGCAGGATGTTAAACATAATACTAAAAAAACACGTTATAAAGATGTGATGGATTCTGTGAGATTCTGAAGTTTTCAATATTTAAATATAAGCATTTAATTCATCAGATTTAACAGAAGTCCTCAGAGTCTCATTTTCATTCTATTATTTTGTGTTTCTTAATTAAACAAATCTTTAGTTGGTCTTGCGTATAGGTGTCCTTACCTTACGCAGCAGTCGTCTCGTCCGATAGTCACCCGCCTCTCGTCGGTTCTGACACTGAAGAACCTTGGTTTAGAGGTCTGTTTTTATAGAATTAGATCTGATGCTGCTTCATGACTGAATGGGCTGGAATGACATCTGTGAAACCATGTGATGGTTGCACTTCACACCAATGACTTTACAAGGAAACAAACTTTTTTCACGTTTGCCCTTTTTTAACCTCCACGACAAATGAAAGTTTGGTTCTCGTATGCGTTCACAACAAGCTCGCTGCCTCTGAGTTCTGCAGGCGATCGGGGAAACGGCTTTCTTGGAAAGCAGCACTCTGCCCACAGTTCTGTTTTAGGGATGATGACTTAAGCTTAGACATTAGATTAGACTGGATAAAGATATACACCTCATCTTAAAAATTCTGTTTATAGTTTTTGCACTCGTGGGCATTTAAGGCTTTTAATTTAATTTAATTATTTATAACTAATTATTATAAGTTACTATTAGGATAAATTGAAGTGGAAATAGACTAAACTCCTCATATTGATGTTAATGTAATTAATATTTAGGTAATAATTGCACATGCATCTGGAATGAGGGTCTTAAAGACCTGCAGACATATTTAAAGCATTGAGTTGAAGATCAGACATCCAGCCGGAGTGAAATAAATGCAGAATAAAATGAATTGGAAGCATCAGCCGGCATTTTAAAACCTATGCGCAAACACGTGATATAATCTCGGCTTCGCGAAACAGTAACATCTCAGATCTTTTCTGTTTACGACACGTGATGTGATCGGATTCTATGATTTGTCGTGATTTATTGCTTTCATATGTCATATAAATGAGTGAACTGAACATGAGTCAGTTCGTCTGGTCTTGTATCCTATTGGTGGGTGTACATGATGACGATTGACATATAAAGCTAGTGAAGATAGAAGATCAGTTGTTATCAATCTGAAAGTTGGTGATCAAACTGCCTGGACTTGCCATTGTGGACTGTGACCCTTATTGCATCAGTGCTGTGATGGCTGAGCATGTGCTTCAAACCCAGGACTCTGCATACAGACTTTGGATAGAAGCATCTGCAAAATATTGGAATGTTTGGTAAGTTTAAAGTTCTGCAGACACTTTAATCCCAAACATCTTTGTTGGTGGGGTCAGGGCACAGGGTCGGTCAGGATACGGCCAGCCTGGGTCAGTTAGGTTTGGCTCCAGGCTGGAAACCTCCAGCCTTCAGACCGATGCATGCATTAGAACAGAGTGAGGTTCTACTGAATTAGACTTGTTAGATTATTTTGAAACAGAAAGACTCCGTTTCCTCTTTTAAACAAAAGCTTCTTTCACGGTTTCCTTCAGTTGGGCGCGAGGTGACTTCTTATCGTCTGTGGTCTCCAGATGCTGATTTTGAAACCAGGTGTCTTTCATCTCAAAGATCTCTAGAAAGCTGCACAGCAGCCGGAGTTCCACCACAATCACAATTGACACACCTGTAGAGAAACCCCTAAAGGTTTAGGATGTGATGTCAGAGCAAACATGGATGGTGTAAACAAAAAGGTTTTGGTGAGGGTTGTGCATGTTGAAATTCCGTGACCGGAACGAGTTGCACATGTTTTGTTTCTTAGAAGGTCATGCCACACTGTTTATAATTTATAAAGGGAATTTGTATGTTCTCCCCACATCTGTGCAGGAGCCCTGATTTCCCTCCCAGTCTTAACATATGGAGGTCAACACGACTAAAGTTACTAAACCTTCAGTGATGTTTGGTCCTGGTGTTGGTCCTGGTGTTGGTCCTGATGTTAGTCCTAATGTTGGTCCTGGTGTTGGTCCTGATGTTGGTCCTGATGTTAGTCCTAATGTTGGTCCTGGTGTTGGTCCTGATGTTGGTCCTGATGTTGGTCCTAATGTTAGTCCTAATGTTGGTCCTGGTGTTGGTTCTGATGTTGGTCCTGATGTTGGTCTTAATGTTGGTCCTAATGTTTGTCCTGGTGTTGGTCCTGGTGTTGGTCCTGATGTTGGTCCTGATGTTGGTCTTAATGTTGGTCCTAATGTTTGTCCTGGTGTTGGTCCTGGTGTTGGTCCTGATGTTGGTCTTAATGTTGGTCCTAATGTTTGTCCTGGTGTTGGTCCTGGTGTTGGTCCTGATGTTGGTCTTAATGTTGGTCCTAATGTTTGTCCTGGTGTTGGTCCTGATGTTGGTCCTGGTGTTGATCCTGATGTTGATCCTGATGTTGGTCCTAATGTAGCCCTGATGTTGGTCCTGATGTTGGTCCTGGTGTTGATCCTGATGTTAGTCCTGATGTTGGTCCTAATGTAGCCCTGATGTTGGTCCTGGGGTTGGTCTTGGTGTTGGTCCTGGTGTTGGTCCTGGTGTTGGTCTTGGTGCTGATCCTGGTGTTGGTCCTGGTGTGGGATGGCTGGATGAACCTAAATGTTTCTCACCCAGTGAGCGCTGGGTTCAGTCTCCTAAGCAATATTAAAAATGAATGAATGAATGTATTGATCATCAGTGAGTTAATTAAAGCTGAATCAATGTAAGATCTTTATCATGTGATTCATTCAACACTTTCATTTCGAGTACACTTTCGGTTCTCGATCTCGATATGTTATTGTTGGTCCCATCAACCTAGAAATTCCCTCGTGTGATAAACGGACCTATTAGTTTCTTCGTGATACTACAAAACCATTATCACCCCGTGACACGCCCTCTGATTATCTGACCTCGGTGTGTCGTGCTCGTTTTCTGTTCAATTCTTTAAAACGCCACTTTTAAACTGTAAGACAAAGTAAGCTTCACTTCCACTTTCAGGTTCCTTTTTAAATTTGCATGAAACCTACTTCTTGAAAGAGGCCACGCGTCCTGCAGAGCTCTTCAGAAGCTTCCCTTCAGCAGAACTTGATGGTGAAAGGAACTTGGGTGATGTTTCTGCATTTGTGAGGTCAGGCACCGATGTTGGATGGGAGGACTTCAGCCAGCGCCGCCGTCAGGTTCTTCTGCACCAAACCCAAACATTTATAGACCCGGCTTTGTGCACTGAAACAGAAACGGGCCTTTCCCAAACTCTTCTCCTAATGTTGGAAGCAAACAGCTGTAAAAATGGTTCATGTTTAATATATTTAATAGCACCCATGGTAACCCCCCCCCACACACACACACACATACAGGTAAAAGAATGAGTGTATGATATTTTTTATAATTTAATTCCTCCTTCAGCAGCAGGTTCTCGTGATCGGACCCATGCCCAGTGTTCCACAGATGAACGTGTGCAGCGTGAGGTGTTCTGAAAGTGTAAGTCATTTTTGCGACCACCCTTTTGGGGCATGACTCATGATCGTCGGGCATGTTCGCACGTTCGTGGTTAGTGGTGCACCATCAGGTTATTATATTATCATCTACAGCAGGCCATGGCACATTCATGCTGGGGCCTTCCCCAAACTGTTTGCAGATCATGCAGTTTTTCAAACTATATGGCTAAGTGCTTGATATAATGAGATTTGATCATTTTAGTCTAGGTAGGGGCGGCACGGTGGCTTAGTGGTTTGGCATGTTCTCCTCTCAGCGCTGGGGATTCCTGGGTTCGAGTTGTCATGTTCTCCTCGTGTCTGCATGGGTTCTCCAGTTTCCTCCCACAGTCCAAAAACATGGATCAAGTCAATGGAGTTCTCCAAATTGCCCCATATAGAGTGTGTGTGTGTGTGTGTGCCCAGTGATAGACTGGCATCCTGTCCTGGGTGTCTCTGCCCAGCGCCTGAAACGTTCTCCCCTGGATGGGCATGGGGAACCCCCCCACACACACACACACACACACATGACCCTAGTAGAGGATAAAGCGGAAGATAATGGATGGATGGATGGATAGTCTATTTAGTGTATATATCACATTGGTATATATGTATCATTAAATGCCGCGTGCGGCACGGTGGCTTAGTGGTTTAGCACGTTCTCCTCTCAGCACTAGGGATTCCCGGTTCGAATCCCCATCTGGGTGGAGTTTCCATGTTTACCCCGTGTCTGCGTGGGTTTCCTCCGGGTTCTCCGGTTTCCTCCCACAGTCCAAAAACATGGATCAAGTTCATTGAATCCTCAAAATTGCCCCATATAGAGTGTGTCTGTGTGAGTGAGTGTGTGTCCAGCGATGGATTGGCGCCCTGTCCTGGGTCTATCTGCCCAGCACCCGAGACGTTCTCCCCTGGATGGGCATGGGGAACCCCACCGCGACCCTAATACAGGATAAAGCGGGAGATAATGAATGAATGAATGAATGAATGCCGCGTCGGCGTTTCAGCGTTGGTTTGTAGATGCTGAAAAGTCTCAAACTGCTAAAACATTTCGGAGTGATTTATTCATTTACGACTCTAATCTCTCTCCATCGTCTCACTGCGCAAACTGCTGAGTCATGATAAAACGCGTGGCTCATCGATTTGCGATCCTCTTGCTTCCCCAATCGCTCTAATGTGTTTATCACGCGCTCCGTTCCACGCCGCGGCCCAAAGTGCCGCTCTAATAAGATCAAGTAACATTTAATGACACTATGTTGTTTTCCTTTCCACTTTCCGATCGGAGTGCGCGAATCCGGCGGATTGGGAAGCGGCTCCCGTAACGCAACAAATCACATTAATACGTGCAATTAAAAGATTACAATTAATCAACCGGCTGGTCCTGGTGAAGTCAGCCACCACGAATGATTACTTAGCCCTTCGCTTCAGAATCCAATTTGCTGGAGCCCTTCACGCTAACCTCCGCCACTCGCCGTCATTAGCATTAAGCGATTCATTAGAGTTAAACAAATGTGCATAATAAATAGGAGTCGCATCCTTTCAGCGCCTCTCCTTCATAGTCAGCCGAGCGGCTCGTCCGCGGAGGGGGGTGGGGTGGGGGGGGTGCCGGATCGGGCTAATTGAGCAGCGTCAGAAGAAGCATCTGTGTACGGAGCGCCGAATAAAAAGTGATTATCGTTTAGCACCGCGCACAGGCCCGGCGTTTAGCGTCGCGTTCTTCTCACCGAACCAACGGCTCGACGAGGCTAATTATGAGTGTGAGGCACAAACACATGCAGCGGGGGGGGGGGGGGG